>WEKY01035685.1:117886-138703 GCA_013390045.1 Picathartes gymnocephalus
CCGCAGAGGAACATCTCGCTGGGGTCGTGCTCGGCGCCCGGCGGGGGCCGCTCCGGACCGCTACCCCCGCCGCCCGGCGAGAGGCCGCCGCCGCCCGTCAGAGACCCGCCCGGCCGCTCAGGTAGGGAGCGCGGACAGGTGCCACCGGGCGGGGCTGCTTTGGCGGGGACAGGTGGCACGGGGCTAGGGATGCTTTGGCCGGGACTGGTGGCACGGGGCTAGGGATGCTTTGGCTATGCCCTCACTGGCTTCACACGCACAGCAAACACGTCTCAGGATGACATCCCTGTTAGGCACTAGGGATTCTGCAGTTAGAAGCGAGGGTTTATGGGCATGACGGTGGCTTAAGGAAAGTCAGTGCATCACCAGAGTGCTCACGTGTACTTCTGCAGATCTTGGTAACTTTCATTATAGCCACTGTAATTGAAAAGGTTACAAATGGGACTTCCCCATTATGTTCTTTGATGCAAAGAAGCTTCTGGTAAGGTCACAGCACTTGATTTCCTGAGTCAACCAGCGTGAGTTAATAATCGCGTTCTCGCGAGTGGAGGTTTGTGGAACCTGACCTTCTGCGTGTTGGGAGACACAAACACAGTCAAATACAAATAGCTTTAATAAAAGACCTAGCCAATTGCTGTTAAATGTAATAGGAGTTGTTACAGCATGACTAAGTGTTGTTACTTACCATATGTAGATATCAAATTAGGCTAAAAGTAGAATTGTCTCCTTTGAGTTGTTTCATAATGTACTTTGTCCTCTGTGACAACTATTGCTCATAACTTTTAAGAATTGCACATCAGCTCTCTAATACCTGATAGTTGTCTCTTTGGAGATGAGAGAATTTAGGCCCTGTAACATATCAAGCCCTGTAACATAAGGTGGAGAAAAACATTGCACAGAAGATACTGCTGGGAAACTCCATAGAGTTGCCTTTCATTTCATCCTTTGGAATAAACTCAGAAATCATCTCTAGCCCACCCACTCCTAGACAGTAGAAATGAATGTCATGGGAGCTCCCACAGACAGCCATGTTCCTTTCCAGCTCCTTGAACCAGTCTGGATCTCCACCACCTACAGCAGCTGTGCAGCTATAGAAAATAGTGGCCCTGAAAGTGTGCATTGTGGAGCTGGTTGCCAGCCCAGAGGATGGCATAATGCTAGTGCAGCTGGCAGTAAATAAATCAGAGAAATCCCATTACAATTGATCAGGGGGATGGATCAAAGTTGCAGAGAGTGTCTGCAATTATTCAGTCACTTCCAAGAGTTTGTTCTGTGATGGCCTTGGCTTCCACCAGTGCTTTCCTAGTTAACTCTTTTCTGAGGCAGATGGTTTTAGCAAACCTGCACTAACTTTCTCCTGGATCACTAAGTAGAAGGAAGTTGTAGCAGTACATTCTAAACATAAATACACCTATTCTGCAGCAGTTCATTATAGACAATGGAGTTTAACTAGGTTTAGAGAGAGCAAGCAAAACTATTCTGAAAGTTGCTGAATGCTTCTCTGTCTTTGAAACCATTCCCTGAAGGCAAACTTCAGTAATTTGTAAATAAGAAGGAGAGCAAAAATAGACCAAGTGCAGCATGTCTTGTGAAACATGTTTCAATGCTTGTTGCTGGAGACACAATATGTACTGCTTTTTTTTCCAAAGTGCATGTCTGTAGATAGATTTCATCAGGACAGGGAAGCATTTATTGAAAATTAACATAATTGTCAGTTGCCCAACTGTGCCAGAGGTAGTGAGACTTTTGAACGTGCATAACTCTCCACACCCTCTGCTTCACCTTCTTGTGTCCTAACCATGGGCACTTCTCTCCCTGGCAGCAGCAGCAGCTTTCCTGTTTTTATTTCCTTTTCTTGTAGAAGCTCCCTTCCCCTGCCCTCAGGACAGCCCTGGGTCTGTATTATGTGGGCTGTGCCTTCGTATTTGACCTGTCACATCTGTGCCAGTTACACATACACAAACACTGGAAATGCCAGTCAAGGTGTGAGATCTGTTTCCAGTTTAGAGGGAGATGGATATGCTCCAACTACCGAAAAACCTGTCATGCAGCTCATTTGTTTATAAATGCGTGAGCTGATGAGCTGCTGCTTAATGTACCTGCTCCTGGGCAGAGCTCCCCTGTGGGCCACCACAGACCCTGGCTGTGACACACAGAGGGGACCATCCGATAGACAAAGAGCCTCTGAGGGTAGCAGATGTCTTCTGCTACGTCCTCTTGCCTTGCAATGGTACATAGAAAGGAAATGTGTTATGGTTTCTTGTTTATTGGACTTCCACAGCACCCTGAATTCCAGCTGTGGCTTCTGCTTGTTGTGGCCACTATCAATTTACAGTGGTTTAAAAGTAGCTTCAAGCACCTCTACAGAGGTTTCTGTAGCTGAGGGGAATGGAAATGTGGACACTGCATTGTATTTATATTTATATACATCCTGCATCTCTGAGCTGTACTCTCCAAATCAGCACTAAATCCCCAGAGAGCTCTGGAGAGCAGGGAAGTGGGTGCTGAGGGCCATTTCCCCTTGGGACCAAGGGTCCTAAAACAGCCCTTTTTGTTAGCAGGAGGCCTTGGGATGCTGGCAGTGGCTTTCTACCGGCGGAGTGACCCCTGGTGTTAACAGCATTTGTGTTCTTGCTTCTTGCCTTGCTCTAGGCCTGCTCCCACCACCTCCTCCCATAAGCAGGAATGGAAGCACTTCAAGGGCTTTGCCCACTACTCCCCAGCTGCCTTCCCGGGCAGGGCTGGACAGCCAGAGAGGTGGACCTCGACCTCCACTTCCCCCCGACCGGCCGGGCTCGGCAGCGCCGCCGCCACCGCCGCCACCTGCAGTAGCTGTCAGAAACGGCTTCCAGGATCCAGGTGATGGTGAGCCATCCTCCCAGCTGTTTGGCCTCCACAGAGGAGGTGTACTGGCTTTTGGCCCTAATACCTCAAAAAAGGTTTGGGATAGAAACTTTGTTTCTAGTGCCAGCCTTTGATTTCTGACCAACAGAGGTGTCACTTGGGTCTCCATTAACCCTGGCAAGTAAGAACGGAATAAATATGCCATACATAGAGCAGAATTGCAAAGTCACCAACACAGTCTCCAGAATAATACTTGAAAAATACCCTGGAAAAAGGAAGGGAATTGTTTCAACTCTAATATGAATTCAAACCACAGCTACACTGACGCTTTGGAAGTTGAAACAAGTTACATGACTCAAAAGCTGAAAGCTGAAAAACAGATGAGGGAAGAGATTGTCAGAACATCACTGAAAATGTCAAGTATCTATTTCTGCTAGTGTTTATTGAAAAGATGAGGTCCAAGATGGCTGTGTTTGAAAGATTCATCATACTTTTCTTTTTAATTGTTTTCTATTTGCATAGAATAGATAAATCCTTCAGTTAATTACGGGAGGCCAAAATTGGTATTTCTGACATTTATAAGGTTAGAAAAAGCAAACAGAAAATGAAACTGTTAAGCTTTTGAAACATCTTCACACATCAGGTACAGCAGAAGGATCACAGGCATATTTTTCACTATACAAATAATTTGCGGGGTTCAGAACATGCAGCTCTTCTACACACTGGTTTCTGATTGCAGCCTTGGGAGTAAACACAGAAAATCCCAGCAAATAACCACATGTACAAATGCCAGGTAGAACTTACTCAGCTGTTCATTACATTACGCAGTAAAATACAACAGTATCACCAGAAAGTTACGGTTGTAAAGTCCTGAAGCAAGCAAGTGAAGAAATTACAAAGTTTAAATTAGCCCACACTTTCTTCCTTAGGCTCTCAAAATCAAATGCAGAACAGAGCTCTTGGAACATTTCCTATTATTTCAACTAAGAAACTGGTCAGCTTGCTTTATTTAGAATTTTATAGACTGAGTAAGTACAGCAAAGTACTGTAGTCTAGTCTAAAGAGATACAGCTTCAAGTGACGTATTTTTCCATTTTTGACACTAGTTATATACAGGATTCTCTGTCATAAATTTTAGCATAATGGCCCCAGATTTTCTTCTTCCAGCATAAATATTAGGAGAGAAAAACAAGTGATTATAGGACTCTGTTTTTAATGATGCTTTTGAGCTCTGTCTCTCAATGACACATGAATATCAGGAAATTCTATACCAGGAACAAAATACTGTTCTGAAGTAGGAGAAACTAGGCAGTTCTGGTAGCACATATATATATATATATATATATGTATGTATGTATGTATGTGTGTGTGTGTATGTCTCTGTGTGTGTGAGTTAAAAAAGCAGATCTGTTATTCATGGAAGGGAGAATAAGACTTATTTTAGTGGAATTAATGGCTGTTTTCCTGATTGGTGATTTTGCATTAAATTGGCAAAATGATCAGTTAAAGTTGATAAAAATTTTCATTCCCAAATTAACCTGTAGCATCATCTTCCCTGACTTTGTAAGAGAATGCTGGTTCAGTACTCAGCTGTGTAAGCATTTTGCAATATAAAACATGCATTAAACAGGATGCCAGTGTCAATTTACTTTCCTAAGCTATGTCAGGAAACTAATGAGCAAATTGCGTGGGATTTTTTTCAGATGAATGGGAAAGCAGATTTTCTTTTCATCCAATATCTGATTTGCCACCTCCAGAGCCATATGTACCCATGAACAGAAGTTATCCCAGTAAACTAGCAAGAAATGAAAGTAGAGGTAAGTTGGAATTTCAGTGTATTGTCCTAAAACCAGTGTGGATGGGGAAGAGTCTGGATGCTGAGGTTTCCAGACTTCTCAGACCAACAGTCTGGTCTTCCTTCCTTACCACTCAGGAAAAGCTAAATGCAGGTTTGCAGGTACAAGCCCTCTTAAACTTGTATTTGAGTGCGAAATTGTTTGGTTTTTAAGTTGAAACATGTTCTCCAAGTGACCAGCTCTGCCATTATAGTCAGCCCTTCTGCTCTGGGCAGCCAGAAAATCCCTCAGGACTTTATCTTCATTTCCCATCTAAATTCGTGCACAACTCATTTATTTTTGTGCCAGTGTCATCCTTGAGTTAAGTTTTCCTCTCTTCTTGTGTGTTAAACTCTTAAATGTTTTTTTTCTAAGACAACAGTTGTATCCTCGTCTCAGTTTTGTTTTGCTGGGCTGATTAAATCTGGATGTACTATGCTCTGCTTCCAAGCCATATTCTCTGATCATCAGAGCTGCTTAGGTGTACATTCCAGTTTGATTTTGTCTTTTCCAATCAGTGTGACATGTTGTTCCAGCTCAGGTTTCAAACACATCTTCTACAGCAGCATGAATGTTTCCAATCTTCATTAGTGGTATTTTACCTGATACACCCAAGGATCAATTACTTCTTTCACAACCAGTGACATTCGTGGCTCATAGTTATCCTGTAATCATCTGTACACTCAGATGTTTCTCTCCTGTTTCCAGATGATGAAGTTTTGGTTTGAAGCAGAGATTTCTGTTAGTCTCTGACCATTCACTTTGCCCTGTTAGCTTTCATGCCATTTGTATTAGTCTACAAAGGAAGGCAAAGTAACATATGAATTTTTGTGTGTTTTCTAAGTATGCTATGAAAATCTTCATATAGAGAAAAACTTTGAAATTTTACTGTGTTTAGAGCTTGCCACTTTTCACTGAGATTTGCATGCATTGCAAGTAGCACTGAGAAGTTGTGTGTTCACATAAATTAGTAAGGCTATCAAGAACTATCACTCTGTTTTGGGAAGGGGACAATGGACCAAAATACAGTGCTTTCCAGACATTAGGGATAGCATTAGTTAAAAACATTATTTTAGAGTGTTTGAAGTTCTGATGTTGTTTAATAAAGTAACCAGAAACTCTACTAAGATGTTGTTTTTTTTTTTGGCCAGGCATGAAAATTAGTAGATCTTCACCAGTTACTGAATTAATTGCTTGGATGTAAACTGCCCCTTCAAAAGAAGTAATGTTTCAGGAGGCGTAACACAAAAAAACCTTCTTTCTCTTTTAGGTGGGTCTGTCCGAAAAGAAAGAGGTGCCCCCCCGCTCCCGCCTATACCAAGGTGAAATGGGTTCTGGCCCATCTTTGGGTGACATCTGTTCTCAAGTTTCCTTCGAGTCAGCTCTCCTGTCCACATAACTGGAAAGTTGTCTGTCTTGATTGATTTCCACTGTTGGCTTGTCAGCTGGAACAAACTTCAGTCTCTATTACAAAGTAATAGATGTGGCTTATGGACTATAGTTGCTCAAAGCTATGAGTTTTATTTGCTTATGCTGCTGCAGGCATTTTGTGGACCCTACACAACACAGGTGCATCATGCTTACCGTGTCCAGCCCTGTCCCCTGGAGAGCTCCATGGGAGGTCTGGCTTTGAATTTGATAGAGCTTGAACAAAGCTGCTTCATTCACTTTGGGTACAGTAGCTGTATTATTTTAATGATAAAGTATTTGACGTTTAAAAAACAGTTGCTGGGTAAAAAATGTAGCCAGGAGTCACCTGGATCCTTCTTTGCATGCCTAACTCAGCCCATGTGCTTCTGCAAGCCACAGACCTACTACATGGTGACAGAGAGTTCATCTTTAACTTTTTCACTTCTGCTTAGTCAAGCAAATCTTAAACGATGCACACCACATCCTGCCTCAAGGATGGAGTGTCTCTGGCCTTGTTTTTATCTGCAAAGAATCTTCCAAAGAAAAGCACAAGTGAAGAATTCATCAGCATAAAAATATATGTATTTTTTTATCCCTCTTTCCTATTTTTTTAATAGTGTTATGTGTTCTGTGACCTAATTCTCTCCTACTCTTATGTGGACCAACCCACATCATGTCATCCATGCCCTGGATTACTGTAATGCCCTCTGCCTGATACTGCATGCGAAGAGTCCTCAGAAAGTAATCTGGGTGCAAACGCAGCAATTACTGGAGTTGCAGGCTCCTCCTGTAAAGCATCACTAATGCCACTGCTCCACAGACTGCTTTCCAGTTGTTTCTTGGGTACAACTAAATGATGGGGTTTGACTTAAAAAGCTTCTTAGCACTTGGTCACAAGTCTCAGAGAGCTTGTATTTGACTTACATTATGGTAGAGCAGCTGAGGTCGAAAATGTTCCTAAGTGAAAGCCCTTTGATGTTTTGAGGGGGGTCCAGGGTTTGTGCATTCAAGTGGGAGCATCCAAAATTTGCTGTCTGCACCAGTTCAAGGGAGATGGAAAGATTTGGTCTTCTGAGTTGGCCATGAAGCCTGTCCTTTCCAGCTTTGCTGAAAGGAGTCTCTACAGAGAGCTGCAAGGATTACATTAATAGGAGAAAGAGTAAAGTATTCTAACATTGTGGCAAGTGGTTGATATGTTTAATGGCTTTTGAATTTTGTGTATGATAAAAGAGCTCATTGTATGAGTGAATTTTACAAAGTGGATCTAAGTGGGTATAAAATGCCTTTGGAAATTAGAGGAAGATTATAATTCTGGATTTGAAATATTGGTGAATGATAGCTCTTTGTTAATTAGACCTCTGAAGTTTAGCTCTGAAAAACTTCCCCTCAGTCTCATCAGCAGTATATTTCTTCAGTGGGCTCCTTGCGATCCCTACCAAGCCTGTGTCAGCAGCCGTGCTTCACAGCGTGTTGCTCAAAAAAACTCAAAATAAAATATAAAAACGAGTTATGTAGGTTAAGAAAATGTTTCTCTAACATGGGAGACATGATCCTAAGTACACTCTGTGGCTAGAATGAGGTCAGTCTTTGATAATCTAGGGAACTTAGCCAAAGAGAGTCTGGACCCTGCTGAAATGTCTGTGCATAGGGCTTTTTGCTCTGTCTGTGAGCAGAGACGGGCAAATCCTCTTTCTGCCTGGCAGCCTGGACATCACACTGAAGGGGATGAGACTAGAGTTGGATTTGGCCAGATCAAATTTAATTTGGTCTTTTCAGTGTTTGTTTACAAAATCTTGTTAGCTGTGATAGCATTTAATTATATACCTGTTTCTTACATTTTTGTGTCTAATGACCTATTTTAAGTTACTGTTTATAGTCTTGAACCTGCAATTAAATGTGCAGGCGCAGGGATGTATCTACATCCCAGTTGCAGGATCGTGGCTGTAGGAGTTTCTTAACCAGATACTGTTGGGACCTCCATGTGACAGGTGCACCTTGGGATCAAACTTGGCACAATGCTGAATTTGTATATGTATTTTATGGATGTCACTTAAACAGAGTGCCTGTCTCTTTGGGATATTATGTTGTGAATAGAAGTCCAAATAAGATTTTTAGGATAATAACTTAAAGGATAAATTATTGTATTCATATTTTAAAACTGAAGCACTTAATAACTTTCTAAGGAACAATATTTTGAATTTAAGAATACAATATTTTCATTACCTTGACTAACCAAATCCTTGTTAATATCCAAATATCTGGTATGCAGTAAAAAAAAAAAAACCCAACCCTCCAGAAATGATATCTTTTTATGCCTTACCTGCTTCCAACATGACTGTTTTACTTTGGTAAGTCAATGAAAATGCCACCCAATGTTCTGCCAATTCTCTGTATCATTCAAAATAGCTTGTATTTGATCTTTTCAGCAAGGTTTTCTGACCAGAAATCTGGACCACTACCAAAGACTTCAAAAACCAGCTTCAGTTTTACTTTAAAATGTGCCATGTAAAAGGCCCCCAGTTTACAAGCCAAGAATCCTGAGCTGCTTAGGTTTTAGCAACTATTTTTTACTTTAGAAACCTCTTCAGAATAGATGTTTGGCATATTTGTAAAATAGCTTAACGCTGCAGAAAGGGGCATTTTTGTTAACATAACAACAGCGTTTCCATTTATATATTTTTCTGTAAAAGTCCCTAGATATATTCCAGAACAGTGCAGCATTTTATCATTCAAGATATTGCTTCATGTAGCAGTAGCTATATACAATATTATCAGTATTAAAGTATTTATTTCACTATGAAGTGTTTAAAAGAATAATACAAAACAGATTGAATCAATGGTGCCTTATGACTTTTTAAGTCAACTTTTCTGTGTCTCAATAGAAGAATTAATAGATGTTGCTCTTTCAGGTCCTAACATAAATAGTGCCAACAGTAGCATTTTACAATGTTTGAGCCAAGCCCTGCTGTTGTTACGTGCTTGATCTGCTAACTCCAGGTGGAGCTCAATGTGTGGAGAGACCACTGGATCAGTGTGTAGGTGACGTGTATGTGGGCACTGGATGGCTTCACAGTCAATTGCTGGGATTGCTCTGAAAATTTAGACCTGTCCCAAACCCAGTATCTGATGCTGTCCACATAGCCCAGCTGACTTCAGTGTGGTTGCATAGGTTACAGAACTAAATTTGATTCACTGCTTGCATATAAGATTTGCTGGGTTTGTTTCAATGGCATTGTATTATAAACCTTCACACCTCAACCTCTCTTCTTATGTTATCACTGAGGCTCGCACTGTGTGACACAGATGTTCATTTTTGTTTAATTCAACTCCATAAATAAAATGAGAATAACTTTTGTACCATGTAAAAATAATTTCTCCTCTATATTTTTGGAAGAAAAGCACGTTACGTTTGTTACGACTTTCTTCATCAGCCATTGGGAGAAGAAGTCACAGTGATGAATGTTCAGAGTTGTTAAAGGAAACTCAGCTTGTGATTCAGGAAGTGTGTATTTCTGTAAGTGAAATAAGTAACATCGCAAAGTTCTTGTTTAAAAGCCAGCATTTCCCAAGACTAAAAGAATCATAAGGATTTTTTTTTTCTGCGAGACAGAACTGTGAAAGAAGTTCCTTTTATGTTCACTTAAAAAATTGGGCGGTAGTTCCTCCTTGCAGCTTCAACTGTTTGCATGACACTTACAGAAGTAGATCTGTCTTGGAGCAGAGAATAAAGGAGCTAAACCGCTATCATGCATCACGTGTATTGTAACACAACAGTCTTCTGCACAGAAGTATGGAAATAGAAAAGGTACTTTTTGCCTTGGTAGTAAAGAATGGAGTTGAGATTATAAACAGATTATTTCAAGCAGAATGTCAAATGTTGAGAGACCTGGAGAGGGCCCTTTGGCCATAGGATGCTGGAAAAGAGAAGATTGCTCAAGGAAATAAAAACCAGTTGGCTGAATGTTGTTACTAGTACTAGAGTAAAAATTACAGTATAAAATGTGCATTTTGTAGTTCCACATTGCAGTGGTGTGAACGCCTTCATCTCACAGCTGGGTGCAAACCTGTTACAGCGGTACATTGACTCCATGTAACACAGGTTGTGTGAGCTTTAATCTTTCAAAAAGTGTTCGCCACAAAATAAGGAGAATCTCTCGCCTAAGATATCCAGGAGTGTATTAGGTGCAAATTCATAGAATGGTTCTTCATGTACATTGGAAGAAAACAGGGATCTTCTAGCCTGTCAGATGGATGTGTTTGGACCATTCAGTTAAAATCTAAACTGGAGCATTGGCAAAGAGGGGAGTATTGGAGTACTCAGGCAGAAGCAGGGCATGTGTGTATGGTCTCAGTGAGTGTGCAGCAGGTAGGTAAGCTGACTAAAAAAGCAAAAATGGAAACCGCATGTCTTAAGGGAGTAACCTTTTATGTATGTTGCCATTTTGAAATAGAGTTTGTGATAAATATTCCTTAGTGTAAACTAATGCATGCAGAGGAATACATCTAAATTTGGACTTCCAAAGCCACACAAGAGAGATGGAAACATAAAACAGGCTGAGCAGAAAGTAACATTCCTATCAGATGCTTAAAGTTTGAGCTTTTTATAAAATATTAATCTAGTTCTGTGAATTTTTTTGGTTAACATTTATTTTGTAAGTGATTTTGTTCTCCTTATTTTTCTGTCCTATACCAAATAAATTTTACTTTTATTTAATTGGTGGTGCAGACTGTTACATTGAGGACAACCACAGTTATTCCTTTGACAAGAGCACAAAAGCATGTTGGCTTTAGCAGGAGCGTAGCAGTGAGCCTGGCAGGAGCTGGGGTGAGCTGTTCGCCTCCTCTCCTGTCTGCCATTGCACAGCAGCACAGCAGTAATGCTCAAAGGACTTTGGTCCTACATACAATGAAGGACACCTGCAGATAAGGAGAAATAGTGAGTTTACTTTAGGATAAAGAACAACTGAAAACCAGTGGTTAGTGATGTACATGTAGGTAGGTGGCTGTTGGGTGAGCTGTGGCCATTGGCTCTCGGCAGGGCAAGCTAGGCACTTGCGGGGGGAGATGACATGGAAAATCACTGTAGTTAAGTGTAGATTTCTGTTTGTTGTGTCTCACAAGGCAGAAAGCTGCCAGGAAATATGAAACAAATAAAATCCTCCTTTTGACTTTGGAGCCCTGTTCTTGATCATAGGTGTTACACTTTTCAGATAATTTGGACCAGGTTCATCAAATAAAGACCCTTTGATAGAAGTCCACAAGAGGTTCAAATTCAGGCTGCACTTTCAGCTTCTTCTCAGAAGTTGGAAGGGTCATTTAAAACCCTGAGCTAAAAAGCTCTGTACTATAACTCATCTACCTTGCAAACAAGACTTAAGCATCAGGTTTACTCTTACACAGATTACAGATCCTTTGACATCCCTGGGGACTGCTTGTTGATACCTTCATTTACAGACTGACTGAGACAAAGATGACTTTTCTCAGAAGGCCACCAACCCCTGTGTAGCCTGGAGACCCAGCAGTCCTGGTGCCTGGGCTACAGAAACAGAGAAACCATGATGGAGAGCAGTGGGAGGAAGCTGGTGAGCTGTAAAGGAGCTGGCTCAGCAGGCTGTGAGACCTTTGCAGATCTCAGTGGCAATAGCCTTGAATGAGAACACAGAAGTATGAATCTAATGATCAGCTAGTAGGACTGTCTATTGCATGTTTTACCAAAGAAAACTTGGGGTTCTTTTCTGGTTTTCAAGAAATCAAATCACTTGGCTTCAGGAAGAGGGAACTGAGTTGAGCATGCTGTGACCTTGTCATAACCACAACATAGTCCTTCCTTCATTTAACTCAAAAAATGCTGTTGGTTTTAAATAAACCTATGGACTACCCTGTAAAACAGTTCTGACTGCTCCCTGCAGTTGCTCATGTGTTGCACGCAGCACACACAGAAATAATGCAACTCCTTTGATTGTGGTTCAGCAATTTCCAATGACCTTTCTGCCTCCTATGCACAGGCTGCTCCCCTCTGCCCTCCCTCCTAGTCTGACTCCATTTTACACTGAGCATAGTAAATTAGTCCCAGCAAATCACTGATGTGGGAACTAAATATTGGCCCATACATCTCTGTACAACACTTAATATATTATTTAGGTTAACTAATGAAATAGATCATTGGCAATCAAGCTCTTAACCTATCTAAAAATTTCAACAGCAGTCCAAGTACAGAAACAAGCCAGAGGAATGGATGGCTGACACAAAAATACTTTGATTAAACACAGAGAATAAAGTGGGGAGTTGCTGCTAACATTACCTTGTGTCCAATATCTATCTGTCTGCTGAACAACAACATCAGTTCAGATAATCTCTTCTTTAATCCTAAAACATATTTGTGGCTTAAGATACATGACTTTGGCAAAAGCTACCTTCAAAATGTAAAATAGCAATCTATCATGAAAGCTGTCTGTATGATACTGCAGTAATGCTCTTCTCATTCCCACAATTTTTCCTTGTTGCTATTACTGCTCTTTTTTCTGCAAAAAAAGAGTTATTTCTTCAAGAATGCTGAGATTTAGCCTACATAAATACGTTTCTCATTTTCAAAATGGGATTCTTCTTGTATTTTTTTTCTTTTTTTGCTAGAATACAGGAGGTATCTCTGCCTAAGCACGTGTAAGTTAAAGGTGGACAGAGGGGGCTGTTGGTTGCTGTCCATCCTTTCCAGAACAGGAACTGGTGATCTCTCCCTGCAGTTGGGGCAAGTCTTTATCACTGTGCAATGCCCTTCCCAAAGAGGACCACTTCGGCTACTTTTTGTATGTGCCTGTGTGCAAAAACTTTTTGGCTCCAACCTTGCGTGAACACTGTACACAATAAGGCCTGTAACCAGTTCCCTTCTGAAAATGTTTTTGTATTCATGCAAAGATGGCTGTTTAAGCAGTGGGTATTGGGTGTTACCCAACTTGAAGGAAGCATTCATGTATACGTGGCTGTGAAAATGAGTCATTCCTGTCCTTCTCCTTTCTAGCAGAAGTTTTAGTAAATTCAGAGTTGCTGGTGAGCCCTCATGTGCCCTGTGGAGCAGCAGAGCCCCTGCGTCTGAAGGCTGAGAACTACCAAGCCACGACAGCAAGAGGCAGCTGAAGCAATCAAAACACTTGTGAAGATAGTCAGGTAAAGGCTGTGGGTGAAAGCCCAGGCTGAAACCCCAGCCACTGTCATAGGTATTTTGATACTGGAACTAGCATGCCTTGTAGATAACATCACTGTGCTGTTTGTCAGAGACTGCAGAGCCTGTCAGTACTTTCTGTGCTGTCTCAAAACCAGCATTCGCAGCAAACTGCTGAAATCCTTCTGTTGAAGTTTTTTCCCCTCCTTTCTTAAAACAGAAACTTTCGCTTCTTCTATTTGACCAGGAGCTTTGGGTGCCTTATGAAACCTAGGAACCTTTGTTTGAAAACATAGAGATATGTGTTCCTTTCCTCTAAATACATACTTTCATCTCCTGAACTGTGACTGCAGGACTGCTGCTGTGCTTTTATCCAAACGCCAGTCAACTGTGGGGCTAGTGTGTTTGCTCCAGTTTACTGCTGATTTAAAAACAATACCCTGCTGCGTCCTATAAGAGAATTACCTTCTGTGCCAGAACCCTCATTCCTCCCTCTTGTACGTATGGCCACTTGTGAGCAAAGGAAGGAATTGTAAATACATTTTTTTAACTGGGAACATGTGTAATTAAGTCCAAGTCCAAGCACGCGTCAGAAAATGAGAAGCTTTCTGTGTTTGCCTTCGTTTTTAGCCAAGCAGGTGGGAACAGGTGTGATGCGCCCACAGCCTGGCAATTCTCGTGCTGGAGATGCTCGTTCCCCAAGCACGGGTGCTGCTCCCGGGGCAGCGTGGGAGGTGCTCCCGGCTGCCGCCGCTCCGGTTGTGCAGCCACGCGGTGTCGCCGTGCCCGCGCCGTGCCGCCCGCCCGGAGAGGGTCCCCGGCGGCTGCAGGGCCCTGGGCACGGGGTCAGCGGGAATGTTCTCCGCCGCCGTTCCACGACTCCCAGCCCTGCTCCTCGTGCTTCACTACCCACAGCTAAGCCACCCGCTCTAGTGGAAGGTGTCCCTGCCCATGGCGGGGGCGGTGGAACTACGTGATCTTTAAGGTCCCTTCCGACCCAAACCATTCTGTGAGGCTACGCACATATAAGCATTTTAGGAATACTGCACACTTTCACTCCAGATGCATACGGCGTGACTCTTCATGCAGTTACACAGTTCGTAGGCAAGTCAAATTCCAGTATTGGCATTTAAATAATGCAAGAGAATAATACACCTGATTACTCCATTTCAGTTCAACAGAAAGCAGCATGCTATTAGACCTAAATAAATAAAGTATTTAGCTAGTAAAGTTTAACTGCAGCTGGAGAACGAGCTAAGAATTAAAATACGGTTTTTAATTGAAAATGCCAAGTGGAAGTAACAGAGAGCTGTAAGAACACTACTCTGTCAATATTGCAGTCTTAAAATCAGTACTTATTCAGAGAGTTAAAAGAAGAAAGAAAGTTCTTTGTATTGTTATTGGTCATGGATTTAAATGTGACAAACTGTTGGACATAATGAGGAAAAGGTACAATAGCTTTCTGCTGAAGAATTCAGGAAGAAGAGGGTTTGTTAACACAGTCCTGTGCCAGTAGCAGGAAGGATTCAGTGGTGTAGCAGTGGTGAAATGAATAAGAAATAAATAAAAAACCATTGGATTTCTATCACAAGAGACAATACACTGCAATCAATACTTTTGATGGACAACATTTAAATCATATTTGTGTAAGAAATAAATAGTGGCTCGCAAAATGGTGGCATAGGTGTGACCAGAAATGGAAACTTAGTATGTGGAGAGCCTTTATGGAGATGTGGGTCATATTCTGAAAATATTTCCAAAGCTTTTAATTTGTGATACCAAAACTGGTTTTGTGGGTTGTTTGGGTTTGTTTGCTCTGTTTTTTTAAGGCGGGGGGGGGTGGTATATTTGGTAGGATTTCTTTACTAATCATTTGTGTGCTGAATAAGCAGCAGCTGCAGCAGGTCACCCACCAGAAGCAGCTTATTTAAGCACTGCAGCTTGCTTTGAAATAGTTTTCCTGAGCAAAGCAGGGTCTGCTCATTTGTGTGTAGCACTGATAGCTCTTCTAGTTTTGTTTGGGGTTTTTTTTTGGTTGGGGCTTCGGGTTTTTGGGTTTTTTGAGGATTCAGGCCAAATCTGAGTAGTCTTCCAGTGCCTGAGCACTCAGAGTACTGAGAACATGTAAGTAATAAGCTGCCTATGCCAAAATGAGTGAATAGGTTTTCTTAGGTGGAGGAAGAGCTATGTGACTAATTTTTGAGTACTTGTATTTGAATTTAGCACACTTACCTTCTTGCTGAGCTGAGTAAAATGTTGATGCCCTAGCACTAAGGATGGAATGTGTACATTTAGGAGGTCTCATTAATATTGTTTTGCCTCTCCTGAAAGCAGTTTCAGAAAAAAACTTCTAGTATTGAAATCACATGGGGTTATTCTGAATTTTATTTAATTCAGTGTAATTTAATTTGAACTTTTCTTTATTTTTTGCTTTAGAGAGGTGAGTTTTACTATGTACAGTCTTTACTGGGCTTAATTTCTAGAGCAGTCTATTTCAACACACCTGAACATGCATAATTATTGCTGAAGTCTTAGTTTGACTTTCTGCAATCTGATGGTACTAGCTCCTGTATTTTCTTTTGGCAGATACAGTATTTTGAAGTCTATAATTGCACCTTCAGTCCTGTGGCACAGCAGTAACACGTGCCCTTGTCTCAGCCATAGTACAAAGTGGAAGTGAATGAGCGCAGTACAGTAAACATGGTTTCAAAACCAGCTTGAACATGCACACTGTCTTACAAAAGATGCTATATGAAAAATACCAATTAAGTTCCTGTAACAAATGCAGATAATGAGGTGGACTACTGCGAAATTATAGATGAGCTGATAAATTGCTTTCTTAAAAAGGAAGATCTTTTACAAAAGTGTTCCAAGGTAACTGAGGTGAACGTAAACATCCAGTGCGTCCCTCATCATTTCTGTGTTAACAAGCTGCAAGCTTATGAGTAACAGTATCTGGCATTCTCCTCTCTGTGTTATATTGCTTTCAGTACACTCAGAATTTCTCTCAGGTGTTTGATTTTTTTAATGGTATTTAAGCCTCAGATGTTTTAGAAACTCTATCATGGGACAAATGGTTTTCATTTGACACCACCCTCCACAGGCACAATGCAGGGCCTATTTCCTGTTTACAGATTAATTTTCCTCAGGTTTCCTCTGTTGCTTAATTGCCTCATCAAACATGTGTGTATTGTATGCTATAGTTTATTTGCCAGTAGCCATGTGAGTCAATGTAAGTGACCAGACACATCTAGGTATAGATAAGCACTTCATGTTCTTCCTGAATGCCCTACGCGCAGCTGAAAGAGAGCAGACTTCACAAACCAACAAACTTTCTGAACCCTCAACTACAGTTTTTAGATAACCAAAGTTAGATGTGCATTTTTGGATGGAGTCAGCTAAGAAAATTTGACAGAGGTCGAGCACGGGTCCCTGCCTTGTGCATTATATAATCCATTTACTGGTTAAGCAACAAGCATTATGAGAAGGGTATTTTTTCCAGTACTGGAGTTACAAAGCCACATTGTCTGTAGGTATAAATCCAATTTTCATATAAAGTATGGCTCATTGTCAATAACCAAGGAGCACTGAGGAAGTATTTTTCCTGTGATTGATAAGGAGATTTCCTAAGAAGTGCTAATGTCTCTACCCATTGTTGCAATTACTGAGTTGGTAAGACACTTGGATTTTTCCATGCTGTTGAAAACTAGGTGTGCAGCTCTCTGGAAATTGCACTGAGATTATACCTGTAAATTTCCAGACAGATTTCATCCTGATTCATTTGCTGACATTCTTCCTGTCCGCTCATATTCTGTATTTTTTTTTTTTTTTGTCTATTCTTGGAAAGGGTATGTTTTTTCTAATACCCTACTGAGAAGTTATTTAGAGAAATTTTGCACATTTTTAATCAATAATGCTGCTTTGAAGATCACCTGACACTTCCTACTGTAAGGCAATGTTGTCTTTCAGTTATCACCACGCCTTAACAATTTGACTACAACTTCCATGCAAGTTCTTTAGGAAAAAAAAAAAAAAAGCCAATTTTAGTATTTTCAGAAGCAAACTGGAGAAATGTACTTGCTTACAGTAAATTCTTGAGTGCTTTTCTTCAGAATATTACAGCATTTCAGGTTTTGCAACAAGTGCTTGAGTTTACCAGTGAAGTAGCCTTCACACCAAGATACATTGGTGACTTCCCAGAAAACCTTTCCAAACTGGCTCAGTTGTATATCTTTGTAAAATGTTCGTGTGTGGTCACTGCCAGTTCTTAAAAGTGACATTGTCTGAAACCTGCTCTCACTGAGTGAACCTCTTGCAGTTCCTGTGTGGGGCCAGCCTGTGTACCTGTAATTGTTGCTGGTAAATGAGTATGATGAAAGCCACAGGACGACTCATGTAATGGTCGCTCCAGCTGCTTTTCATTGGTTAAGCTGCTGCCCAGGTCAAAAAGCAGAAAATGTCTCCCATATAATCTGTTGACTGCTTTGGTGGCACATAAGTGGATGGAAACATCCAATTTGAGTGAAAAACAGAACAAAAATCAAGGGGTAGAGTAGTTCATGATTATACTATGATGTGTAGTGTTAAGGGAATGCTCAAGAGGATTGAATTAAAATTTTGGGGGCAACTTTCAGTTTTGTATTTGTTTAGTGGCTTTTGGGAAGCTTGGCTTTGCAATGGCAGTAATTGTGTTTTCTGTGACCTACAGTTCAACTGCCAAAGCTGAGTTGCAAGTGGTAGAGGATAGCTGTGATCAAGAGCTGATGGACTCTATAAACCTGTCCTCTCAGGAGTTTGTATACAAAAAACTTGCCTTTCCCATGCATTAGTTGTACTGTGATAGTTGTGGACATTGTTATGTTTCGGGGTTTAATTAATGCTTGGGGGATTTTTGATACTTCTGTGGGTTGGGTGAAACTCCATGAGAATTGATGTCCATGGCTGTCACCCTTAGTTTACAGAGATCTTAAAAGGAAAAAGAAATTAAACTGTATTATAAAGTCAGGGTGTTAGAACACAAAGATGCTCCATGGATCACAAAGGGATGTTCAAACATGTGGCTCAAACAAAGTGCCTATTGAGCTTTGATTAAGTATTGAGGGAGCAGAGAGGAGGTGTCAGACTGTGAGAAAATACTGTCCTTTGCTGTTCGGGGAAGCAGGCCTTTGTATGGTCTTTGGAAATGGTCAGGAGTATCCTGTATATTAAATGCTGCATTAGAAAGACTTCTTGACTCCAACATTAAGTTACCATTGCTAATTATCCAGACTGAAAAATGCCAGAAAACTATGTTCCTCACATTTCCCAGCCAGGTGGAGAACTGGTCCTGTAACTCAGTGTTTGAATCATTCACAGTGATGTTCTGGTGGTACAGTCTGGTTAATAATGATTTCATGTTTCATAACAGGGCAAGGAGTCAGACTCTAGTGTTATTCTCTGTTCAATTCAGCAGAGGCTGCGTGTCAGTGAGAGATAGTTGCTAGGCTGCTTATAATATGTTTAAAAATATTAAAATCTGCAAGAGGAAATAGGCTATATTAAGTCCTATTTATATCACTTTTGCTTCATTTATTTAGATAGCAGCTATAATAGTTTTTTTGTATTTTTTCATGTACCTTTGATACTACATTTTCATACTTTTGAGTATTTTACTTTTTCAGGGTTTTGAGGTTCTTTACTATTTACTTTTTAAAGTATTACACTTGTAATTTCTTTGTGTTCCCCAAAGAAGACACAAGACTAGGGTCAAGTGTGCTTACCTGATTTAGCACACTGTATGCTAGAGCTGAGATGGAAACACAGCCCTGTCCTGTTACTGCTGATCCCCTGGGAAATCATGTTGGTGGTTGGTGAATATCAATAGCAGCCTATCCAGCCAAATGTATGCTTTTTTAAAACAGCTGAAGGATTCTTGTATTTTAAATGCTTCATTAAATGCTAAATCATTGGTGATCTTTTCAAAGGGAAAAAATGCTTTCAAGAGAAGGGAAGGCATACATTTTTACCAGGAGTTCTTAGTATGATCTGGTATACCTCCCTTGCTACTCCCCAGAGCATGTTCCTCTAAGGTGTGTCATTTCTATAGGAAAGAATGAAAGACAGAATGCCAAAAAATCTGAAAGAACTTATTGTACTGTATTTCCAAAACCAAATCCAAATCAGTCTCAAAGTGGTCTTTGTCAGGTGCCAAACAGAGAAAGCTTAACAGTGAAAAAATTAACAAAAGAGTCGTCTTTATTAGTGTTTGCATCAAAACAAAGTCTCACCCTAACTTTAGAGTGGGTGTTACCCAACAGGCTGCACCACCTTCTAGCATTAAACGTACGTAATAAACTTTGGCACAGCTTTGGAACAAACTCTTGCTGATCTTTTGCTTGGGCTGTGTTGGCCCAGAGCTGGGATAGGACGCAGACAGGAATGAAAGGCAGCGAGGAGTCAAGCACTGACACTGCTGCTTCATGTCAGTTGAGATTCTATTAAGTGTATACACTTCTGTTGCAGAAACATAAAATTTAAGCATCATTATCTTTAAATTAAATTTAAAGCAGACATATATCCACAATATAGTACCTTCTAAAAGTTTCTAACAGCCAAGTTTATCCCCACAAGTTTCTATCCCTGTCTGCATTCTTTATGGGATTTTCTTAAGCCTTTCTGGACTTCTGATACCTTAAGTGTTATATTGCTGCTCTTACTGTATAATAGCGGTTTTGTTTCTGGTAAGCGTTTCAACAGTAGACCTTGTGAACAGAACTGACTATGGAAAAAATTCATATCTGACATAGCACATAATAAATTGTCAATCACATACATACTTTTTGGTTGAGATAATTCTCCGTTCTGCTCTGTTTTGGGTGTTATGTGAAAGGGAAAGAGGAATGGTCCTTCTTGGTTTTTTTTTTTAATTTTTTTTGTTTGTTTGTTTTTTAAATTTTTCCCTGGAAGTTCCCTGTTTAGAATGGGAAACTACTGAGCACACAGTCTGGTCGACATTCCACCAGTCGGGAAAACTGCCTTACTCCCGCTGGGACTCCTATTGCCATGTGTCTGCCACACTTAACAAGTAAGGCAAGCTGGTTTGAGTCTGATCAGCTATGGAGGGGAGAATAAGGTACACTGAATTCTCACTTGCTCTCATTGCAGCAGCAGTACCTGTCTTGGTTCTTAGGAACAGGGCAGCTGGAACTGCGGTGCCCTCAATTGCATTACCAAAGGGGAAGCCTTGAGAAAGCTGTGTCCTCGTTTTCTGCAAGAGAATCTTTAGTCATTGCCAGTTTTTAGTTTTTACTGGGGTAATTACTGACAGGCCAAATCTGTGGAACCGATGGCACGTGGAAAACACGGAGTGTTGTTTCTAACCGCTCTGACTGCTAGGAAAGTTGGAATGAGTGTAGGAGGTTCGGGGACGGGCTGGTGCCGGGAGCCAGCCCCGGTATCGGCCCCGCCGAGCTGCAGAGTGACGCTGGCTCGGGCCGATAACGGGGGTGACCCCACGCCGGCCCGGGCGAGCGACGGCTCTGCCCGGCCTGCCGCCCCGCGGGGCGCAGCGCCGGCTGCGGGCAGGTGGCGGCA
>WEKY01035685.1:138941-157244 GCA_013390045.1 Picathartes gymnocephalus
CCCCTCCCCGGCCTCGGTACCGGCGGCCTCGGCCTTGGAGGGGTTTTCAGTTTGGCAGAGCACAAACCCGGTCCACGCACCCCTGTGAGAAGGCGCCTACCGAAAGCTAAGTAGGTAAGCTGCCCGCTCCTTTCCCCGGCATCTGGCTTTATTTTCTACTGAGGCAGCTGTCATACAGGGCAGTGCTGCTGGTTTTTTATTTTTGACTGAAAATACTGTGTGCTTGTAGCTGGGGGTGACCATGGAAAGGAGAGCAGTGATGGGCCGGGAAGGGGCAGGCGAGAGGCGTTGGCTTTGTTGTAGCTTTCCGGGTGCAAGTCAAAGGATTTTACATCCCAGTTTGGCAAGTGAGGTGCTTTCTAAGGTGCTGGCAAGAAAATGTTATTTGCCTTTTGAAAAATATTTTGCTGTTTGCTTCAGAAGTATGTATCTATCTGTTGACAAGCCGAAAGATCAGCCTAAACGAATATTAAGGGGAGATAGGTTTTCTAGTCGTTTTCTGAGTTGACATTCTGTGCCGCTGGCAATTGTTGCTTCATTTGGTCTTGCCTGAGCTCCTGCACTGCCCAAGTTTTGTGGAGCTTGAAGTGTTGCTGTGTGAGGTGTGCCAGTCGTGTGCTCAGGGCAGGCCTCAGCTTCTGCAGGTGTCCAGTGCATGCGGCTTCCCCGGCTGCTCCACAGCCAGAGGCTTTCTTGGAATGGCATCGTAGGAGAAGGATGGCAAGGGAAATGTGATCTTGAAAAACAACTGCTCAGAGACATGTAAGGTGTGTTTCTTGTGGCATTGTCTAGATTTTCAGATATAGGTGGTCCATTTCTTGTGCTAATTGCTTTTGCAGTAGTGTTCTCGCTCTGTTTTCTTAGCCCAATAAAGAGAAAAATTAAAATTGTGGTTAACTTGCAAAAATAGGAACTTCAATAATCACTTCTTCCCACTTGCTTTTATCACTGTATCTCCCTAAAGTTGCTTCCTCTTCGACTTACTTCACAAATTTTTATATGAAAATGAGTGTAGTACACGATTATCTTAGCTGAGAATGGGATAGTAGAGCTGCCACGAGTGGTAACTCTTACTATCCCGATTCCATTTTAATCTTCCTGAGTAAAATATTGTGTCATCCTTGGGATGTTTCCACATTACCTTAAAGTAGGAGAGTTTCTGCATTGCATTAAAGTAGGTCATGTTGTGGGATATAATTTATGAACAATGTTTATGGTCTTGCCAGTGTCACCATATTATCCTGAGAATGATCATCAGTTGAAAGCTTAAGAGTGAGAGACCAGAAGGAAGATCTACATTGAAGTTATCTCTTTTATTCTCTCATGCTGTCTTTGACTTTCATTAGAAAAAGAAGATAAAAGGGATTTTTGCCTTCCTTTTGTGAAGGAGACAATTTCTCTGTTTCTGTACTCGGAGAGGAACATGATGTTGCTTAACTCACAGCTGCTGGAGAATTGAGTTTCTGGTCTGGTGAATTTTAAGACTTTACAAATATTGACAACTTACAAGGGAAATGTTTCATGGAAAGATAAAACTGGATTTGTTAATTGCTCTGTGTTTTTGGTCTTCCTGAAAGGCTTCCTCTCATGCAAGCTGACAGTCTGGCTGCAAGCAGCTATGCTTGGCACAGTCGACAGAAAATAAGGCAGCGTTCTTCCTAAAAGCTGTGTCTGTATTGGCCTGCAGTACCCAACAATGCAGCTGTGGCTGAGTTCTCAAGGATTTAAATCTCAATCCTCAATGCCTGATGGGATAACTGCAAATCATATGTTCGGTGGAGTCAAAGCTCTTTCCCTTGCAACTGTATTATATTTCCTTATTCTAGTGTCATTTGTCTGGTTAGTTTGCTACAGCTTCTATAAGAACAAACTCATTTCTGTGTAGAATATATCAGGTTTTGGGTTTGCGTGAGATCATTATCTTTGATTTCATTAAGAACTGCCGATTGAAAATAATTTCACTCTTGTGAGACGCTAGTTTGAGATAAACCTGAGGTGTAGCTAGGCTGTATATTAAATCTGTGATTAGTCATTATATAATCTCACAACAGTTATATAAATGTCTGTATCCTATAGAGCAAAAAGCTCTGAGATGTACTCACTGTGTTAATCAGCAGTGCAAAAGCTTGCATTTCTGGAAGACACTGCTCTGCAATAGATAGTCTGTGTTAAATCTGAAGGGTTTGGGATGTGCATGTCCCTTGAGCTGAAGAGATGATTCACTCTCAAAGGCATCTGAGGAGTGCCAGTAGCAGCTTTTACTGTGATGCTGTTCTTCTCTTTGAAACTCGTGGTTTACCAAAAATTTGTCCTATATGACGTGACGTGGTCCCTTGTAATGAAGTTGAAGGTAGGCTGAAGGAAGGCTGCAGGAACCTATCTGTTTGTCTATCTATCTCTCACAAAAGATGGTTTGGGATGTGTGGGTGTGTATCCCTGTCAGTCTTGATCTAGTGAGGAAAATACAGGATTAATATGTGCTGTTGACTGATACAACGTAAGAGTCAGTCATCTGCATATCTGTTTAAGTCTTGAATTGTGAAATGGGGACAAGGGCACTTCTGAATTTGTAGGAATTTTGCGAGGAGAAATAGTGATTTTTAATACAGAAGGAAGAGAGCCTTGTCATTAGCCTTGAGTAGGAAGGCACAGGAGATGAGAAGGAATGCTAGAATTTAGAGATAGATATGGCTAGAATACACTTCTGCTACAGATCAAATGGCACATTTGGTTAAAAAAGTTTCAGCTGTATCTTATTGCTGAAAAAAAATACCTTGAGAGAGCAGTGAGTAGGTTGAACACTTTGCACTGCTGGGAGCCTTACCTCTATGCAATGCTGTAAGATTGGAGAATTTGACATGGGGCTGTGCTGAAAACCTGCTTTTTACCTTGCAGCTAGTGTAGAATGTGGCTGATTTCTTTCAAGAATTCAGTGTTGGAAACTGTCTCTGATCCACTTTTGCACATTTTGGAAATTCCAACATCCTTAAGTTTTTCTAGTAGAAGAAATGGTTTGTTGTTTGCTTTGTTTATTGCAAGTTTTTCCATTGTTCTGTAGCAAATAATACTTTGAGCTCCTGGTCCAAATACATCTAAGCTAATGTATCATCTATAACATAAGAAAAGTACAGGCTTTAAAACAAGCCCTGCTTAGAGTGAGACTCATTTGCCTTGGGAGAAGGAATAGCCAAGGCTACTGGACAGATTTGGATGATGCAGCAGCTCAGTCCAGATGAATTACAACAGCATCATAGAAGTGCTTACCAAAAGCCTCAGGTGTAAATAAGGCATGAGTCAAAGAGTTGATGCGTGTATGTATATGCTGGATGCCAAGGTGTGAAATAGACCTTACAAGACCTCACCTTTGCACTGACTTGATGTACTTGCATATCTGCCTGGCTAGTGTGTTCTGTGTTCCTTGTGGATAGGGTACAAAGAGGCTGGGAAGACTCTTAAACCAGTTTTTGATTTGCACAGATTGTGGCATACAAAAGCACTATTTGGGACTTTGCAATCTTGACTTTACCACTGATACATTAAATGGCTTAGGAGAAATCAGTTCACCTTTGCCTTAGTTTCTATCCCTATAAAGTGGGGTAAGTTATCTTGACTTCCTAAGCAGAGTACTTTAGGATTTAGTCATGTCAGAATTTTGTGTGTAGAGTTAGCTGATAGACTGCACAGGTCTCAGAGCTATATTGCCAAAGCCATATCTGTTTTTGGCAGGACCTTGCTATTGACCAATGAATGTTTGTGTTTGATGTCCACTCTCTTCATCTGATTTGCAGACTTTACATGTCTGCTTGCATATAGAACCTGCAGTGTTGTAATCAGCCCTTTCAAAGGGAATCACTGCTAACAAGTGAGGAACAGGCGTCAGCAGATATTTCTGTTTTCTACATAAATACTTCATGCATGCTTAACTTTCACTGCTACAGACCTAAAGAATTGTAAGTAGAAATACGGGTAGGCTCTAGTGCAATGAATTAGATCATTGGCTGCTGTGTCATTCCTGGATTCTTTGATAACTGGAAAGTGTATCATTAGCACGTGATACTCAAATGTTGGGAGAGGTCAAAGTTGCACAAAGCAAGGTACAAACTTCAAGGGTGATATGATGACTTTACTCTTAATCTTTCTGGAAGGTAGAGAGGACCTTGCCAAATGTTTTTGTACCAGAGTGGAGAAGCTTTGATTCTTCATCAAGTTTATCTTCCTTTTGTGGTGCTCAGTTCTTGTAAGGGCTATTCCTGTTGTCTATTCTGTAATAATATAAGAGGGCATAAGCTTGTACTTAAAGGAATAAAGTAAATAAATATACTTTTGTTCCTTTTACAGATGATATCATTTCACACTCTTCTTTTGGAAGAGGTGGTCAGAGGAAATGGATAGCTATTCCGACTTCACTGCAAAGAATCTCTCCTCTTCAGCTAATATGTCTCTTTCTTTGCCTGGACAAGCTGGACTCAATACCACCGGTGGTACTCCTTCTATGTCAATAAGCAGGCTTTTCCCAGCCCTGTTGGAATGCTTTGGAATAATTCTTTGTGGCTACATAGCTGGAAGAGCCAACATTATCACATCAACTCAGGCCAAAGGACTGGGAAATTTTGTGTCCCGTTTTGCACTCCCAGCTTTACTGTTCAAAAACATGGTGGTACTTAATTTTTCTGATGTGAATTGGTCCTTCCTGTACAGTGTTTTAGTTGCCAAAGCTGCTGTGTTTTTTTTAGTCTGTGTTTTAACATTGTTAGTAGCTAGTCCTGAGAACCGATTTAGCAAAGCAGGTTTGTTCCCTATTTTTGCTACACAAAGCAATGACTTTGCACTGGGATATCCAATAGGTAAGTATGCTTTCTTCTTTAAAATTATTTGTCACTGTTCTAGACATATTTGCTTTTATTTTTCCATAATTTGAAATTGACTTCTGAAGTTCCATGCAATTGAAGTATTTTCTGAAGTGCCTCTCATATTCTCTTTGAGATTACTCATCATCTAGGAAAGGTTAAAAACAAAGAAGATAGCAATTTGGCTCTAGCAAAACAAAAAGCAAGATGTTTGATTACAGAATTGAAAATACAATTACGAAGGAAAGGTCAAATATGCAATTCCAGATCATATGTAACAAGTAGATCCATATTTTAGATTACTTTGGGAGTTAACAGTATCTTTCTCCTTATTCCAGGGTAGCATGCTCAGGTGAATCCTCGATCTTTCTTATTCTCTTCAAATTTGCTTGATATGTATAAAATTTAGACAAATGCAATTGTGTACTTTTTCTTTAGATGAAAGTACTGTTTCCCTCAGTTGCATCTCCTGAGATTTTCCTCTTGAAAGAAATCAGAAGTATGCCACAAGTGGGGCTGTTAGGATTATATCTTTGTTTGTTGGTATGCATTTTAGATGCCAATTAGAGTTTCTCTTTTTTTAATATATTTATTTTGGAGGTCTCTGAATGTATTTCCATTGTATCCTGGTTAAAACATTCTACTTTTACTTTCTTGTCATACTGCATATTTCTTCAGGTACTTCATGATTTATAAGATATGATTTATATTTTTTCTGTGTATGATCTTGCCAAAATCTACACCATTTGGAGCTTTCCTGGAATAGTTACTGCAGCAGAAACATTGTACACTCTTTAGGTTTATTTCCTCTTGTCCTTCCCCTTCTCCCATCCCGAAACTTTCACCAGTGTTTGCTTCATGCTGTCACCTGTGCAAACTTTTTACTGATAGTAAAATATTACCCAAGCTTCTCTGAAGTTTGCAGGACTGGTCAACAAAGCATGCCTTGCTGCTTTTTATGACAGAGGTAGCATTTTGAACAAAGGCTGATCTTTTAATGAAAAAATATTTTCAAATGCTGTAGCAGTGGAAATTTGTAAAGGAAAAAAAATCAGTATTGACAAATTTTGTACTAAACCAACACTATTTAAAAAGGTAGTTTGCATTCCTGAGTCTTCATCCTATGTAATTTCTTTAATACATTACTATTATTATTTATTGTTTCTTTACAATGCTATTTTTTGCTGTTTGAAAAGATTTGCACATAGGGAAATCAAAGTGCAGGTCAAGTACTTGAAGCTTATAACTGTTTTTCTATTATGGTTATGACAATTCTAGATTAAAAAGCGATGTTGGGGTGAAGAAGAACCAACTGGCACAGAGCCTTGTTAGCACACCCCTGATGTAGACAGAATTACATGATAGAAAGCTTTCAGGGTTTTTTATTACTGGGTAATAATGATACAACTCTGACAAACAGGTTTACATATTCTCTAGAGCTGTGTGTTAAAGCACAGGTGTAGCAGAGGTGTTGTGTGGGTGACAGTTACTGTGACTTTAATCATAATCATTGTGTTAAGCATGGACAACTAGTGTGTGATTTATATGTAATTTTGAGCAGCTGGGACATGGAGAATTGATTTTTTAAAAACTTAAAATATTTGCTTTCAGTTTTTTGTTATGATCAGCAAGCAGGCACCGTGATTTAAATAAAAAGAAAACCTTTCATCAGTGATAGAGTTGTGGATTATTTTTACTGTCTTAATGATTCTTTAAGAGTGAGTTCTTATTTTTTTTTCACCCACTGACTCAGTGATCTAATTCCACTTTTTGTACCCAGGAAAATGCATTCTGACATCATACATGATTTAAAGTACTTATAGACATAATACATTGTTTTAAGTATGCAGCTTCACTTTGCCAGAAAGTAAAGATTTTTTTAAATTTTTCACTCAGACATTACTTACATCAGTCTCAGGTTTGAGGTTTTAGGAAAAAAAACTATTAACATAAAAAGTGTCCAGCATATTTAAAGTGGTTTTGTTTACCAGGATGTATTTAGTGCTTAAAACTGGCTTGTTAAATGCAGTAACTAAGCCCATGCTTGGTCCTTCTGATCTGCAGTTTATTTAGGATTTTAGTACAGGTGATTCTTGTACATGTACTTTAATAATGGCCTGTAAAAGTAAAAACACCTCTAGTGCCTTTTCTTACATATGTAAGAAATCAGCCTAGTTGAGAATGTCAGTTTATTTGGTTTAAAGAGGAGACTGTTCAAAGTGAGTACTGATTTAGCACTTGGAAATTCCTGTCATTCCAGAGGCTTAAATAATACAAAGGTAAAACTCTTTTGGATTTTGAAAAATGTAGTCACGAGGAAAAACCTTTTCAGAAAAGGTTAATAATGTTATTAATAATTGCGAATTGTATGGATAGTGTATATCTAATACATAGTATATATAATAATTATGATGATACAATAAACTATATATTCATATATTATAATGTACATGCTATTAATACTTATAGCACATTATTGATAATTACTAATAACAAGAAAATTATTGAATATAATAACATTATAAGTCAGGTAAAAGAGAACATTCTAAATCATCAGGTGTTTTTTAATTCACCTTTAGAATGGAGTCTTGTATATGTTTCCTAAGTATTTTTATTATTTTTGAAGTGCTGGTAGTACAGACTTGAAATAAGAAGCAATTGTACTTGACTCAAAAGTATGTAGTAGTAACGAAAACAAAGGTTCATGATTTAGAGTTCCTTGAGGGACCATAACTACAGCAGTAACTCTTGTCCTAAGTAGTCGCAGAGAATGAACCAATAATTATGTGATAAACTTCTTTTTTTTTTTTTGGTTGTTGCTTTGTTGTGTTGTATTGAATCAATGTAGAAAGATCACATCTGGAAACCCACTGAAAACTGATTAAATTCCGGAGACCTGAAACTCCCTTAAGATGGGAATCAACTTGTATCCTGAAAAGGTGCATTTAATTCTCCACAACTGTCACGTTTCTGGGGAGGAAAAGCAAGTCAGAAATAAAGCCAAAATTTTTCCAGCATTCGGGGTGACTCAAAGGAAACATAGAATTGTTACACTGTTTTCTTTTTTTTTTTCCTGCAAATGTTGACTAATTGTAGGATGATTAAATAGTATTGGATAGTTAATCTTTGATCTTTAATGTGTTCTTTAGATGACTGTGGCCTGATATGATTGAACATACTTCTCTTTCTGTATCATCCTATATTGATTGTTAATGAAGTGGATTCCTTCAGTCCCTTCAGGAGGAAAATTAAATAAATTTTTTTAGTTTTCAGAGAGCAAAATTTAATTTCAATATTTCAATGTGTTTTTCTGCTGAAATGTTATCACTCATATCTTTTCATTTCCTGTCTTCTAGTTGAAGCTTTATATCAAACCACTTACCCAGAGTATCTCCAGTACATTTACCTAGTGGCTCCAATATCTCTTATGATGCTAAACCCCTTGGGGTTTATCTTCTGTGAAATCCAGAAGTGGAGGAATAATCGCACTGTGTCACAGAGCAAAATCAAAATAGTGGGCCTAGCACTCCTTCGAGTTTTGCAGAACCCAATTGTATTCATGGTCTTCATAGGAATTGCCTCAAACTTTATTCTTGGCCAGAAAATTCCTGAATACCTTGAAAACTTCCTTGATGGACTGGGCAGTTCATTTTCTGGCTCTGCACTTTTTTACCTTGGACTGACTATGGTGGGACAAACAAAAAAACTGACAAAGGGTATGTTTGTTGCACTGATCCTTCTCATCACAGCTAAACTGTAAGTTCAATTTTTATAATGTATTTTTATAATTTTCTTCTTTAGATGTTTTAGGCTCTGAATACTCTGGTCAGAAGGCTTTTCTCTCTAAAACATTATAATGATAGTACATTTCACTTCCAGTTTTTTGAGTGAGTGCTTCCCAAACTCTTTGATGGAATCCAACTGTTACTTATTAAAGGAAATTTAGTGGACTAAAATCCTGTTGTCAGGCTCTGTAGAGAAACGACATCAGGGGTGCTGTGCCTTCATGGACTGCCCGCAGACCATCTATTGGGTATTTGGGGAATTAGTAGCTTAAACTAAAATTTACTGAATAAATAGTTACACAGTAGTGAGTTTAAGTGTATTTGATTAGTATTTGTATTTTATTTGGCCTAAACAATGCATCTTTAAATTAGTTGGTTTTCCTTGCTTTATCTAGAAATCTTTGCAAATGCTATATTGGAAGAGCTTAAAAATGGTCACTTTATGCTCTGAAAGTGCTTGACTTTTAAGCATGATTAAATGCTAAGTTCTGTTTAGAACTTCTACTATTGTTGTCTTCCCTTGAATATATCTCAGGCAATATTTATTTATTTATTTAATGCTAAATATTTTATTTCCTACAGCACTACAATACAGAATGTTTGTTTGATTTTTAAGTTTATATTGTAAAATTTGAAGGTACATTTGAGTATCAGTACAACTAACCAGCAAAACTAAAGACCTAGTCTGTAAACCAGCTCAATGACAAATTTCGTAATGAAAAAAACATGAAAAACATTGGGTTTTAATGTTACAACTTTGCTTTTCTGTAAACCTGTCTAAGATCTGGACTATTGCGGAAGGTGAACAAAATAGCCTTGGTGCAGGGGGTTTGCTGGCCAAAACTTTTGGCATGGGGTACTTAAGCTTGAGCCCTTATTGTATTTTAGACAGCTTGCAGAAAGTTAGACTGAATTTCTGAGCTGCTGACTGCTTATAGCTACTATTACTGTAACAGTTGAAAAATGAGGGGATTTTTAATGCTTTGCCATTCTAAATTTGAAGTTTGTACAAAGAATGTGCCTGCACAATCAGGGAAGCTGCTTCTATGCCTGAGTTTGTTGTCATGTTTGTCCTTTTTTTAAATGTAATTTGTGACATAAGATTTCTAAGCAGCTGGTAAATATTTTGATAACAGTAAAGGCTATCATTCAAAGTGATGTCAGTATTTTGTTTTTCATAAATAGTATTCAAATAAGCCTTAAATTTCCTTTTTATTAATTTTCTGGGTAAAGAAGAGTCTATTGTTGTAACTTGAGTAATATTTTGTCAATTACTTTTTTCCCCTCTCTTTCAGGCTCATGATGCCATTTCTCTGTAGAGAGATGGTGGAGCTCTTGGACAAGAGTGACAGCGTGGTCAATCACACCAGTTTATCAAACTATGCATTTCTTTATGGAGTTTTTCCAGCAGCACCTGGTGTCGCAATATTTGCAAGTCAATTTAATATGGAAGTAGGAATTGTATGTAGTTAAAGTTCTCCAAATATCTCCTAATTTTGAGCTTAACTTTGTTGATGAAATGAATAAATAAGTAGACTTGAAGAATTTGCTTTTCTGTAATATATATATCTTAGAACTTGTACTCCCAGGATCTTTCTTTATGTCTTAAGTGTCTTGATAACGTATGTTTTTAAATAAGTCCTCATCCTTTTTTTCATTTGTGACTCTAGTATATAAAGAACTTGTATCTTTGTTGTTTTTTAGGGTTGTGGTTTTTGTCTTTTTTTTTTTTCAAACACCTTATCTTTGAGATACTCTTTTTGTAGGGGAAAAAAGAAATTATGTTACTGACTTCAGTAAGAATAGTGTCTTTTAAAGCTGAAAATATATGAAAGATCTTAACTGATTCAGTTGTGCTGCCCTTCAGTTAAATCTTGTGATCGAAAAGCATTTTACTTCCTATATGTATTTGTAGTAGAGGGGTACCAATTATCTTTTCAACTTAAAATAGAAATTTTAGAATTGTTTCTTCCGCTTGAAGTGCCATTAACACATTCTTGTTGATTTCCATTGTTTTTTATGTTTTCTATTTTGGAGTTGTTTAGATGTATTTGGTTTTTTAAGGAAAAAGGATCATAAAAGTAAACCTTGCAAGATAGAATTTTATGCCCTACAAACTTAGGAAACCTCTTTAAAGCAGAGTCTCTAGTATGAGTCACAACTCACACTTCCATCACTGTGCAAATTCTACAAATAGAAAGACAATGAGAAGCCAAACTAGAAATCACTTGTAAATATATATGGTTTCTTCTCATGAATTGGTGCATATTAATATTTGCATAGCTACATGGTTTTTTTAGTTATTTATAGTGTGAATATTTATATCCAAAAGCAAATTGTGACAGTGTAAATTCACCCCTAGACTACATCATTAGTATATTTGACACCCATGAAAAACCTCTGTAGAAATCTGCAGTAGGAAACTCTCTACTCCTGCTATTTCAGAAGCTTGTTAAAATTTTCAGTTTAGCTCTATGTATAAATCACATACTTTCTGGCTCAAATTCTAAATAATTTATTATAGAAGCAATTCAGTATTCGTTAGATGTCTAGATATGTTTAATTCAAAGGTCCAATTTTGCCAGTGGTTGTATTCCTGAAAGCAGATTATTTAGCTTGAGATGTGATTAACTCTGTTGTTGTTTCTGTGTGACTCTTGGCAGATTACCTCAGGCATGGTGATAAGCACATTTGTGTCTGCCCCCATCATGTATGTGTCTGCATGGCTGCTGACCATCCCATCCATGGACCCCAACCCCCTGGCAGCTGCACTCCAAAACGTCAGCTTTGACATCAGCATCGTCAGCCTCATCTCTCTGGTAGGTGCTGCTGGGTGAGATGCAAACGCTCTGTTGGTCAGGGCAGCCCGAGTGCGTAAGCAGCGAATTGAGTCACAGTAAGGCTTGTATTTCCTCATCGTGTTCTGTTGCAGAAGGATGAGGAAGGAGTTAAAAATCTTGATTAAGCAGTGGGTCTGCTGGACAGCTGCACTGTAGAGAAAGATGAGTGACTAAATCAGAGCATTTAGTGCAGAGCTTGAGAGGCTTTTTGTTAGGTTTGTTTTCTTTTTTTAATAACAGGGTGTGAGGGAATTAAAGTACTAGCTTACACCACAGAGACTAGTTGCATCAAGCCAAGTGAGGTGCTTGGATATCACAGTAATGAAGGCTGTACAAACTTCAGCTCCAGAAATGTCAGTGCATATTTGTTTAATGAAGTCTTAATGAGCATTAATGAAATAGTTTAACCTGAAAAATTTATTTTTATCAACTTCCTTTACTAGGAATTCTTTTCTTAAAAACTGAGTTGATAATCCAGAAGGCAATGTGAATTTTGTTTTGGTTTTATAGAAAGTACAGATAGTATGATTATTTTATTTGCTTTTTTAAAATAAAAACATCCATGTTGGAAGGAGCTTGAATTTTCTGAAGTTTTTGTCTCACTGAAGTCCTCTTGTCTTGAAACTGTACCTGAAGAAAAGCCAGAAATGAATGCTACCTCTTGCTGTCAGGTCATTTTGGGAGACTCAGGGTAGGTGGGTGTGGCTTTTAAATTCTAAATTGCCAGGCTACTCCGTGGTCACTTGTGTCCTGAGGAACAAACAGGCTTCTGCATGCTCCAGGCAAGTTCTTGGTCTTTCCTGGAAATACTTCACCATCATGAGAATGCAAAGATCAAGATGCATTGCTTTTTCTGACTACAGGTGCTGAGGCAAAGGGGCTGGCAGCATACTGTAGCAGTACGGAGCTGCCAACAGCAGTCATGTTCCTAAGATCTGTTGTATATTTAATTTCACCATCATCTGCCAGAATCCTCATCTTGTTCTTTTGGGTTTTGTTTTATTCTTAAATTAATTTTCCTTCTTGTATGTTACAGACCTGGTCTCTTACTGTTGTTCTTCTGAGTAAGAAATACAAACAGCTTCCTCATATGATTACAACAAACCTACTTGTTGCTCAGGTTAGTAGTAAGGAAAATGTTGTTGTGTGAGTTTTAGGGTTTAAGTATTTTTTAGCATTTTTGGAAGTTTGGTTTCTACAGTGAGATTTTTATATCCAGCTGTGGAGGGCAGGTGAATCTAGTGTGTGATTTGTCTAAATAATTTTTGTGCTTCAAAATACACCCTTGAAGACAATGATAATTAACATGGGCACTGTGATTCCTAAACAGAACTATAAACAATCAGAATGGAGAGTGGCTTCTGAAATGTTTTCTTGGTTATTGCCCAATACTGTTGAGTGCACTTCTGTTTCAGTTTATACCTGTCTGAAGCTGGTAATACCAGGAGCAGCAGCAGCAGCCTATGTTTGACTCTGTAGTGACCCAATTCAAGGAGCTAGATAGAAAAATAATCCCTGTGCTGGTTTGTGCCCCTGAAGCTCTTGGTGAAGGATCAGCAGGTGCAAGTGGTGGTGCAAGAAGAGCATGTGGGAATGCCTGGCTGGTGGCTAGGGAAGCCCAAAGCCGAGTGGCTCTGGATTAATTTTAATTGTTATTTCCCCCCCCCCCGAACTACAGAGTACATGCTCCTTATTCCCTTGAAGTCAACTGCACAACTGGAACAGCCTGTGCTTGTAACACATCTGTGTGGTAGTGCTATCTGAAGTGTTCCATAGTTTTTTTTAAAAATATCTCTCTCTTTATATAGTAAACTCTCTGAGCTCTGATCATGGAGTCACATTTCAAAAATGTCATGTATGAGAACTGCAGATGTTTCTGTTGTGTAACAACAAAGCTACCTTTCATCTTCCAAAAAAAAATTGAACCGTTGTGTTACTGTTTCCACAATACTTCAGCCTATCTTTTCAGATTCCTTCAGTGCTATAATTATCATATATGCAATGTCACTGGGTGACAACTGGTGTAATTCTTGGCTGAACAAATACCTGTTGCCCTCAGTTTCATGTGCAGATTGTTTTGGGTAAATGGTTTGTACTTGCTGAAAACATCACCATTTACTTACTCTAAGGGATATAAAGTTGGGGGATTTATCTGATTTGCCTTACTCCTAGTTTATATGAGCTATATGCTTGCTGTCAAAAAAACCCTCCTGAAAATAAGGTACCATAGTCAAGTGACACAACTGTAATACTGAATTTACTGTGGCAGTGCTTTACTGCTAAATGAAGTAGCCAGTTCATATAATCACCCTCCAGTGCATCTAGGGGTGGAGTTTTAAAGCTTACTGCAGGTATGTAGCACTGTGTTCAGTTTTTCTTGTCATTCTGCTTTCCCAGTTTAAATGATGCTATCTTACTTTTCTTTCCAGTTTATTGCTTGCGTTGGAATGGTGGCATGGAATTTCACTGTTAAAGAGAAAGACATCACCATACAGATCCTTGTATTTATATTCCTCTACAGCTCACTTTATAGCACCTACCTATGGACAGGTATGATTTTTCTAGGCAGAGGCCAGGTACTGTATAAAAGATTAATGTACTGAAATAACGTTATATTCTTCAGAGTACTTGTTCCTTTCACTTGTTTGTAGTTCTACAAATGGGGATACCTGTAAGTTGTGCTGAGGTTTAGTGTTAGGCACTGTTGCAGCTGCTGGAAGCTTCTACCTAGGGCAGGTGTGACTTGCCTTTGTTGGATACAGCAGCCTGGCTGGTGTGTGACAAGAGACAAGAACCAGTTTTCAAGGCAGAAGCAGCTACAAAAAGAGTGAATGTGGTGGGTTGCCCTTCAGCTAGTTGAAGTCTTAATGATGATTTTTAATTAATGCTGAGTTTAAGATTTTAATTATTTGACACGAAGTATATTTAAAAATCTGCTGCATCGAAAAGTAGAAAATAGAGAATGAAGGGAAATACCCAAGTAGCTTTAACACCTTTTTCCCCTGGAAACTGTAATTTCTAAAAACAATGTGTGTGTGTATGATTAATGCAGGAATTGAAATAGAATTGAAAGATGCATCAAGAAGCTCCAAGAACCTTATATATGTGATTAAAAAAAAGAGACTTTGGATATTTAAGATTATTTTTGTCCAGATTCTATGGGTTTAATTCCTGGGGTGTTTTTCTGGAGTGATTTATTTAGCTGAAGTACGTAGCTCGTGATTGGTAGGGCCTAACATAAATTCTAGCTTTCCTTTAACATGAGAATGTTGCTGAGGTGTGAGTAGGATAGGCAATTCCAGAAGATACTCCCACAAAGAGTTATATACATAAAAATATGCAAAACTTTTTTGTTAAATTTATCATTGACTTTACAAAGGACTAGTCAGTTTTTAAAGAAATGTTATAACTGAATACAACTCTATTTGTTGGTTACTAAAGTGTGTTGGGATAGAAAACGACTGTTAATACCTAAAGAAATTAGTTACTTGTATCTTAAATGTTCTGATGACATCCTTTCTTGTGAACTTTTCTTAGCATTTAGAAGTGAATATTTAATATGAAATGTCCAGGATTTTTTTCAGTGCTTCACTATCAGCATGATTTTTTAGGCAATGGGTATTTCTAATTTACTTTCTCAGAATACAAGCAGACAAACAATTTTGGACTATTTAAAGGTCTGAGAAGAATATCTTAAGCTATTGAGCAGGTCACATAATAGAGTTTCTAGGCTCTGTACTAACCAGTTCCCTTTTTAATAATAAACAAGGCATTTCTTTCGATTTTCTTTTGCTTTTGTTTGTTTTTTTAGGTTTTCTATCTTTCTCTTTGTTTCTGTTGAAGAAGAGAGAAACAGTAAAGATTCCCATTGGGTTTATCATCATAGCTGGATGGGGGTAAGTGAATTCAAATTATTCCCTGCTGAATTAGTGGGAGCATGCTAAATATGTTACGTACTTCTTATTTTGTTCTTTCAGAGTCCCAACAATTCTGGTAGGAATCTTACTAATTGTTGGTGAACATAACAACGCTAGTATTGACTCTGCCTTTTTCTATGGAAAACATCAGGTATGAACATGTTCTGTCCTTATCACTTTAGGCTTCTGCCATGCTACATGTGCAAGTAGCTTTCAAAGTACAGGCTACTAAAATAAAAGTATCACTGTGGAATGCTTATAGATTGATACAAGAATGTATTTCTGTAATGAACCACTGGGAACACTTGTTTGGAGAAGGACCTTAATGTTTAGGCAGCTATGACTAAGAAAAAAACGGAGTATGCTTCTCAAAGAAAAAACCTAGGAGTGGTAATGAATTGCAGAGCCCTTTTTCTGGTGACTAATTTGTATTCTAGAGCATGGTAGTTACCAAAAATTCTTATTATCCAATATCTGATTAATGGCTTTTGGTCTGTAATAGATAGGATACATCACCTGTGTAGCAGTAACTGCTTGCGCTGTGGTAGGCTTCTCTGCACCATCATGGGTGGAAAGACCCTGAACTACCATTTTTACCAGTAAATAGTTCCGCTTATCAGAGGATATAAAGTGTATTAGCACTGGTATTTTTCATGTTTTCTCCCTCTCTTCCTTATGGCTAGAGAGTCCAAGAGTCACTCGGGATGTTCATGTGGCACTTTCACAAGTACTACATAGCCTCAGAGTGGATTCTGGGTATCAGTGGCAGATGATTAGAAGGAAAGGCTAATTAATAGGGTGCTCCCCATTGGCTAGAGCATGTAAATTAGAGCACATTCCTCTTTGGAATTAAAAGGTACCTAGGCAGAACTTAACCCAGAACACTGGTGATCCTGAGAGGAAAAGGGAATAATAATAAGGGGATGGTTTTGGATTTCGTGAGAAACAAGGGTCCACACTTAAATAAACAAAAAGCTGAGGTACTCAGGCAAGGAAAATTAGTCTCTTTCAGTGCCATGACATGCAAGAGCAGTAAATATAGAAAACATAGTCTTGTTCAGATGCATTTGTACAGAAGTTAGAAAGACAGACATATGCAACTATTTTGCTATATTTAAGTGCATTTTCTTTACTTTCTTAACAGATAATTACCACAGCAGTGATACTGTTCGTCAGTATATTGATGTCAGGTATCTCACTGATGGGCATGAACAGAAGCAGGCAAGGGTCCAGCTATGGGATGTTGAACCCATACTCCCCACGTAGCTCAGTGGAGGAGGTTGAAGTGGAAGGGAGTGATCAGAATCACATTTCAGCCAGTATGACTCAGTCTTCTCCAGAATCTTCTGCACAATCTTCTCCAGGATCTTCTGCACAGACATCTGCAGGAAGAGGTAGACAAAGTAGATTTGTATAAAGAATAATTGGCTTAGGGTGCTGTAAACTAATATTCCAAATGTAATTCTGACCTGGAAAGAACAGTTTACAGATTCATGTGTTAGACTAGGACAGAAGAAAATCTAGATGTAACTGCCCAAGTATTTAAGTTTGTGTTTCTAAGAAAAGTTTGATTGTTACCATTGTAAGAGTTGTGTAAGTGGACAAGAAGAAAAGCCTATGGATGATTTTTATGTAAGTAGTGGTACCTTGATAAGGATGTGATAAATGCAGCCCACTAGGCATCTTAGATTGTTTACCCACTAAACTGTCTCTCTGAGAATGAGTTAAATGTTGACAGAAAGACTCAATGCATTTCTAATCCTTCTTTTTTGTATGTATCCTTTTTGATCACTTCCCATTTTTTTGCCTATAACTAAAAGTACTTCTGTTGCTTCTATGGTGGTAATGTTATGTGAAACACTTCTATATATTAGTATTGTGACCCATTTACCCTCTCAGCAAATTGGAAAAATTTAGTCTGTCTCCTCTTTTTGGGTTATTTTTGAGCATAATAGTTAAAGCTGCAGAGAATATATTGTTACACTTGTTAAATGAATTATGGTAGTGAAGGAAACTAACGATCCTGTTACTGTATATACTTAATAGGTTGCTGTTCTTGTCAAACAACAAATGGTGAATTATCCTGTGCTAAAGACAAAGCAGTGTCAAATGATGTTGAAAGCAAGGTTCCTCCAATTGAGACAGGTAAAGAAGTAGTACCTCCTTGTTTTAATGCTACAGGCTCTTCCCCTTCCCTATCTGTGTGTTCTTCTCACAAAGAAACTGTTGGAGCTATAGTTCTCTCAACTCTGGATAACTGACATTTTGTATTAAATTCAATTATTAGGCAATATTGTAGGTGTTTGTTCTCTTCTGCTGATAGTTGTTTGTAGTCTTTCTGTGCTCAAGATGGACAGTTGTTTTGGGTGTCACTTTTTTGCCACAAAGCTACTTTGATATGTTCTGAGCATTCAGACTTTGCCTCTCCATTGTTCTTATTTGGATGCTAGGAAGTTGAATGCATAACCCTACTTTGCAGCAAGCTTTTAACATAAACTACTTTTTACTTCCTCAGATTCACATATCTTTTAAAAAGGCCTTTTGTAATCAGGCACAGATTTTAAACACTAAATGAGATCTAGAGGAGCAAATGCTTACTGCAAATTAGATTAAATGTCCATGCTGCTGTGTACTATTTATGTCCAGAGAGGAGAGATGGAGAAAATTGACTAAGAGGGCCTTAGGAGTCACTAAAAGAGAAAAAAATTGATCAAACTGACAGTTCAGCACCTTTTGGAAAACTGCCTGCCCAGTGCATTCTCACTGTACACCACTGTCAGTAATCAAAGCTAGCTGCCAGCACAACCTTGCTCTTTTTCCTATTTTTTTTCTTGTTTTCATGCATTCTTAACAAGAAGTTCATATCCTTATGCTTTGTTTGCATGCAACGTAATTTTCAATAAATCTAAATATT
>WEKY01035701.1:6443-39064 GCA_013390045.1 Picathartes gymnocephalus
ACTCCTGAGGCATTTGACTTGTGGGATGGCTCCCAAGACAGGGTGCAACAGCCAGCCATTACTACTGTGTCCAGTAATCAAAGTAGACTTTGTAAAAAGCTTTCTTTCTACTCAGGAAAAGTCTGTAATTAAGTCAGTTACCTGCAATGAAGAATACTGCCATGTAGTACAGGTAGCTCTGGCAAGTCCTGGGAATTAAATTCGCTGTGTGGAAAGGCCTGTTCCCAATGACAGCCCCAGACAGGGGAGTTTTCACAGCACTGAGAATGTGACCACCAGTTAGTCTGTTGATGGTATATCCATAGGTCAGCCCGGTTGGTTGGTTAGCAGTGAAACAGCCAAGAAACACTGTCACAAAGGACACATCAATACAGCAACTAAAATCCTCCTGCCAGCTGAGAAGTCAGAAGTCCCACAACGGATACGACGAGCAGTGCATGCCAGTAGGTTGCTGAAGATGTTTGGACTGTAAAATCTATGAAAATCCAGAAAAGGGAACTATAGGGTGGAGCCAAACTTTGGAAAAAACCTTAGAAGGTCTGACCTAGAGGAATCACAGGTAGGAAATGGTTTCCAGCTCGTACAGAGGTGACCTTGGATGAGGGGAAGGGAAATTGCCGTGAGCAAGGAGTGAGTATGGAAATCACCAACCGTGAACCAAAGAAGGGAGAAACACTATCCTTTTTTCCTAGTCCCCACCCTGTGAGGCTGGAAGAGGGAAAAGAAATGCAATTTGTCATGTCTGGAGATAGATGACAGAGGGTTGTCTGATAGGCTAAGTCTCCTGACTCTGATTTAAATACAATTGTATGTCTTGTGCATGCTAAGCACATCTCTCCTTAAGCTGCAGCTTAAGTCCCTCCACCCCCTACAGACACCAAACACAAGCAGCCACTGCTGGAGAGGATGCAAGCAGCAGCACAGTTGAGGGATGGAGTCTGGATCCACAGGAGAGGCCGGCATTTGCAAGCTGTCATTGAGCCCTGCTGTGAAACTGAAGTCTGCATCTCATTGAGCAGGTATGGCTCTCAGTGTGCATTTCTGAGAGCATAGCTGAGATATCCTGCCAGCACAATTTTCGGCAGCAGCAGCTGCTGAAAGGATGCTCTGGGGTAACTGGAACTCAGACTGTGAGCATCACAGTATCTCACTGGACTGTCTCTCCTGTTATGTAGCAGATAGTTACACTATTACAGTATGCCATTTTTTTTTTCTAATCCAATTCTTTGGAGATCTTAGCACTTTCTGTGACTCTATGCCTGAAACAAGAGCATGATAAAATTGTGTCTCCTTCTTCCCACTCTGGTTTGCCCCTTCAAGCTGCCTAAAGTGCTTACGGTTTGGAAAACCCTGGTTTTCCTGGTTTGCTTTATGGTTATGAAGAAGGAGGAAGCATTAAATACAGCAAGGTTCAGAAGCATTTATTTCAGGTGATTTAAAGTAGAAAGGTTGCAAATCTACCCTAATTTAGCCCTTTCAGTTTGTTACATTTGAGACCGGCTCCCACAAGGATTTTGTGGACATTTATTAGAAATTGCTGAAAATAGTGAGGTAAAATTCCTGAGAAAGAACTGCTTCCTTATGCTAAGAAGACAGTACAATAATGTTACACGGTGTTTTACACAGTTACACAGTGTCAAGATTTACTGCTTGAATGTCTCTTCCACTTCTGCTTAATCAATAGCGATGTTCAACCAGGACCCCTAGAAATTCGTGCTGAGTCCAAACTGCAGTAATGCTAGTCAGATTGATAACACACAATTTTGGTATGACCCAACGGTCTTCATGTGGAATTTGAAACCACATCAGTTTGAGTTCAGCTCCTGGTCAGCTCTGATAACTGTGAAAGTGAGTGAAATTTTATTTTAACAGATGCATTATTTTTGAAAATTTCCTATCTGTCTGTCTGTTTACTCATATACAAATATGTGCTTACATCCCCATATGAGGTACAGACTGGCAGAGGCAGTAAACTGACAAGGCTCTTTGCACTTTAAGGAGTTTCCTCAGGGAGTAGGCCATGCCCTCAGCTACTATAAATCCATGCCAATCTGCTGCAGTCTGGAGCAGCTCTGGAGAAAGAATGGGTTAAACCCTGCTTGAACCTAGTCCCAGGCCCGTGGTGGTGGTGGACAGGATGGGACAGCTGTGCTGGAGAAGCTGTGTCAGTTTACACCAGCTGGGCACACAGCCCACGGCTCTCTCTTCCCATTGACCAGGAAAACTCATCCCAGCGTGGAGATAAGCCAGAGACCAGGGGGCTTGTGACATGCAGAATACTCTCTCAACATGAGAGTATATCCTCTCCCTTTACTCTTAGAGGTAAAAAGCTGATAGCTGGGACTCTCTGTTACTCTGCTACAGGTTCAGCACCCTCCTCTGCTCATCAGTGTCCCTCTGGGACCAAGGGGAGTTTTCAAAAATGTTTCCGTCTCTGGGAAGAACACAGAATTCGCTAGATTTTTTTCCTTTCATGTCCCTAATCGCGCTCCCACTGAAGCTGTCTGTCAGACTGTCTCTGTGCACAGAAGCAGGCAGGACTTCTGCTGAGATGGTCCATCCACTGTATGCAGACAGTGAGAGAGAAACCTCGCCATGCAGCACACACTGTTCTGGGGGTCAGAAAGTGACTGTTGCTCGCAAGCTGGCGGCATGATTTGTTCAAGGTCTCCATACTCTCACAATAGGATAGCAAACGTGTCTGGAGTTGAAAACAGAAGTGCCTGGTCTAATCCAGGCCAGCAGAGCTCTTGTGCCTCTGGCTCTGAACCATGTAAGACTGAGAGACAATTTGACCTGCATCCCTGCTCTGACTGGGAAGCTGATTTTGAGCGTCACATTGCAGGTACTGGAAGATTTTAGCCATGTAGAAAATGTTCCCTCTTTACTTGATTTCTTTGCTCTGTGTCTTTGTTTCTCTCTTTAACACAAGACATTATCAATATTTAATTTTTCTCCTTATTTTACTCTGCATTGCAGGTCTGGCTTTGGTACCAGCATTACTGTCTGTTACTCTTGGCCAAAGGTTAAGGGATATTTTGCAAAGGGTATTTTTCAAAATATGCTTTCCTGTTTTCCACTCTTCCTCCCTTGAATGTCTTGAAAAGCCCCTGCTCTCCTGTCATAATCCTCTTCCCAGCACCTCAGTGAGCTGGGCTGTTTTTTCTCACAGCAAAGCCCAGACAATGAAAACACAAAGGTGAGAACTGGCTGAACAAAAACACTGACTTATGTCAATTGCAGGTAGAGTCTGATGATAAAGTGAAGATGCTTCCCAGGTGAGGGGAGCAGTGGCCAGAAACATATGTTTAACATAAGCAGGCAGCTATCTGCATGTTGAGCTAATCATCTGGGCTGCTGCACAATGATCATTATTTATAAGAACAGCGCAATACTGTAAAAAGAGGCTAGTCTGTCATAGTTTGTACATTTCTATGTGGCCTGCTGAGTGTCAGTCTCTGCTTTCTGCTCAGGCAAAGTGTCCTGCTGCCTAAAGATGGTGCTGACTCACGTTTTTTTCTCCTCTAAGTAACACAAGTGCGAGGTGAAGCTTTTTTCCCCCACCCACTTCTTTTGACCTCTTTGGCCCTTGCTATAGATGGCTTCTTCAGCTGTGCTCTCCAAATATGTATTCATAAACACATGTGCTTATGAAAGTGTATGCTTTCACTCCATCATGCACAGGTTATTTGCATACTGGGATTGCAGGGACTTCCACTCGCTAAGTGTTTTTCCATGGCTTACATCTGGATGAAATGAGCGATAAGAAGATGAATAGTTTATTTTGATATCATTTAAAAGAGTTCAGTTAATCTTCCTGTAGGGTTTTAAAAGCATTTTTGAATCAATGTAGTGATTTAACTATGCAGCTAATCCCCATGTAATTCTTTGTCAGTCCTGAAATGTATAAACTTTCTTTATTTAACAAAGATAAATTTATATTAGCAATACAGGATAATGGATAAGGTATTTTGGTTTGCAGGAGGTACAAATCAGAAGGCAGACTGTTTTCCACCAGCCAAATTACTTGCTCCGTTGATTGTCTATTTGTAATAAGCTGAGCTGAAGGCTCAGAAGCACAAATTGACGAAACTCAGAAAATAACAAGAAAAAGGGAATGCAAAACCTGACTGGAGCGAAAAGGCTGAGGAAAAATTATTCTGGTACATTGAGAAAGATCTAAAGTAGAGAGAGTGTCACTACTTTCCAAGCAGCACAAATGGAGGTGGAGGCAACAATGGTGATGACAGGACACAGGACTAGTGGAGAATACTACTGTTGATGGACCTGCAGACCACACCAGTGTCCTGGTTCCGGCCAGGATAGGGCTAATTTTTTGCAATAGCTGGGATATTAAGGTTATTCTATACCACCTCACATCATTGCTGGGGCAAAAGAACTCTGTTCTGGGGAGAAGCAGTTCTGTCTGGAGGAGAAAATGTGGTGAAGGGAGCTGTCTGGCTTTGTCTGTTATCAGGGCGATTTTGTATCTTTTCTTATACCTTTTGTTATTGATATAATTGCTGTTACTGTTTGTTTTCTTATCTCGTTGCTATTTTCAGTAAATAGTTCTTGTCTCAACACGGTTTTCAGTGGTAATACTAAATTGGAGAAGACCATTCCTAAACCACAACAATCAGTTGCCTCCGTAGTTTTGTCTCAGCTTTCCCATGTTGCCAATGTGGACTCACTTCTTCTTACTCCACTGCAAACAGAGAAAAGTGATGGGAGACAGGCCTTTCCTTCTCCCTTGCTCCATGCAATATGGCCATGAAGAATGGGGAAAAAATTGTGAAATGTGTGATAGAAACATTTCAAAGGCATGGGACAAACAGAGAAGATGTAAACACTAACTCCCTTGTGACCTTTCTCAACAGTAAACCTCCTCTTAACTTCTGCTCTTCATAATTTGGCATCATCCTCTAGTTGTCTCCCTTCTTGCAAAGCTACCTCTCTTCACTTGTTTCAGGCTTATCAGCCACTCATTTTATTTTGTCGGAGGGCTTGTTTGTCAGTTTACCCCTTAGTATACATTAGTATGCATTTATTTCAGTTGGAGCGAAATGGCAATATCCTTTAAGCCACTTCTCTTTTTTTTTTTTCTTTTGTTTCATGGAGCTCTCACTTTCCAGTGAAAGTTAGCATTTTTTATAAATTTCACATATTTCAACCAATTTATAGCTAACTTCAATCTCTTGATGATACAAATTCCCAGTAATTATTCTGAATTTGAAATGTCTGGTATTTTGGGATTTGGATTGTCACTTCCAAAAAAATGGCTGAGATTGCTCTTCTGAAATTCCCCGAGCTGCCTTACAGACTGTTTCAGTCACAGGCTGTCTTCAGGATCCAGAACAGGACTCTCCACTGAGATACTGTGGCTGAAAGTTAACATTCAGAGATGCATGGGTAAATTATGAATTCAAGATTGAATCCCCCATCACTGGATCACTGAAACAATTGCTCAGCTGTCAGTTTGGAGCCAGAATTGTCATCTCCATTAATGGTTTTTATAGGTAGCCATTCCTGTTGCTTGTTTCAGGAAAGTGCTTGTGAAGGTGACATTTGAGTTCTGACAGGCATCCCTTTATTTTTCTTGTTGCAAGCTTCAGGATCTGACAGCTCATTTTCAGCCATTAACTGGTCCTAGGCTTCCGGTGTGTCCAGATCTTTTATTACCAGAGAAACAAAGTTAGAAGGTGTTGAGGAAAGCCTCAGTTTCAACATGTTTGCTGGAAGCTGTTGCGTTCATTCCAGACCATTAAGTAAGGCGTGGTAAACCTAAGGAAATAGAAGAGTTCTGCACCTGCATTTCCAGGTGACACATAGTTTTTAGAGTGTTTGAGAAAACAAAACCAAGCCAAACCAAACCACCCTGCTCGAAAACATTGTGACAGCAGTTGAGGAAAAACGTCATTTCCCTGCTCCTCAGTAGGAATAAGCTCACTTCACTTGGTTACTCCACTTTTAATTGTCAAATGAAAAATACATACATGTCCACACTTGGTGTGCTTTAATAAACTCATTAATTTACAAAGTAACATCTAAACAGTAAACCTTAATCATTTATGTGTATGAGTAGCACCAACATATTGAAGCCTTCTCTAACTCACTTCCTAATGAGCCTCCAAAGCTCTTTTCCCTGGTGCATTTTTCCCAGTTACACTAGCTGTGCAAATCCTGAACTCATTTGTATTATCTTCCTGAAGGAAGCAATGCATTGAATATATAATCATTTGAATACCTTCTACTATTTTTTTAATTCCAAAGCATGTGTTAGGTCAAATTTTGTGACTATTTTTTCTTTCAGTGTTACTGTTATTGTGATTCTCATTGCAGGGAGCAAAAAATTGTCAGCAGTTGGTGGAGGTTTTGCAGCCTTAGTAATTCAGTTGACTATTCTGAAAGATGTGGGTTAGCATTCACAGCAATAAATGAATGGATGACTTTCACAGTTGTTATGATTTACATATCAAACTTCAAAAGTTTTGTCTTTGAAGCAAGAGTTGTTTGATTTGGGATGGCAAGAAAGATTGACTGGTTTCACTGACTTGTTGGTTATGTCTTGCTAACAAAACACACGATGAGATAGATGACTGGTGACCAGGTCCCAGTGAACTGTTCTGCATGCCACATGTGTTGTGTCTTTGTGCTTTCCTTTGAGTTTGTGAACCATGGACCCAAAGGCATTCTTTTGACGCTTGCTGCTGCTAACTGGAAGTTCAAGTAATTTTTCTGACCTATTTTGAGATTGCTAAACCTCATCATCAACTGAACCTGAAATATCTCACAGTACAAGTTTTGGCATCGTGCTCCTTCTTTTGGAAATCCTTGCACTAGATTGTAAACACTAGGAACACAGGGAGGAAAAGTAATTTAAAGACTATTTGGTTTTGAAAATGGGTGGATGTGACTGGGATTTCTTTAGAAAATAAGATCAGCACCACAGCACTGCAGTAGTAATGTGATATCTGTTGCCAGACTGTCAGTGGTGGTGGCCAGAAAAGCCTTGGATGGCTTTGGATGTCCAAGTCGAACTGTTTCTGAACTTTGTACCTGCAAAGGAAAATGCTGCTGTTAGACAAGGTGGAATGACACCCAAAGGAGGGGAAGAAGATGTAGCTACTGTAATGATACTGGTTTTTACTATAATTGCTACCATTTGACCACTTCTGCCTTTGAATAGCAGAGATACTCAGGAGTGTGAAGTGCCATGGGACTCTTCAGTGTCAGACAGGACTTCTATTAAAACAGGTGTAAGGGCTTCTATGTACTTTGAGCAGTAAACACATGGATGTGAGATACAGGATCTCCCATCGTTTGGGTTATGTTACAAAGTTCAGCTTCTGGTTTCTGCTGGTTTTCCATGTTCTTTTGAAGATCACCTGTGTTCTACAGCCTATGGCAGAATAAAGCTTCCATGTGGGTGAAGAAGATGTTGGGTATTTTCTGTCTTCACTGCACTGTGTCAGCAGAGGTGCACCTAGAGCAGCTTAGGCCTAGCCTTGGCTGTAGACCAGAAGTTTTCTGATGGGATGGCTACTCCCCTTGCATGGAGATTTCTGTGAAGAGTGCTGACCCCTGTGGTTGACTCAATGTTGGTCAGGATTGACTATGGCTTTCAAAGATCTGAATTCATCTGCAATCTTCCTCTTGCAAGAGCTTTCCAAACATCAGTGCCTTCAGCTACAAAGTGTGAGAATACTATTGACTGTCTCATGTCTCTGTTGCTGACACCATGGCCTCTTCTCCATGTCCTATGGCCAGGTTATGCACATATTCACTGTTGTGCTTTGTGGGGTTTTTCAGGTACCTCTGACCTATTCAGTGATCTCAGCTTCTCCTTCCTCCTACCTTGGACTTCCCTTACATGTCTGTGTTTATCCACAGGCCTTTGCCCTGTCCAGCAGAGAACAGTGCAGCACTTCCACAAAAATTATATTACCTACCCAGCGGAGACACAAATGCCTCTGCATTAGCAAAGCTGTGGATGAAATTTGTGTTCCTGCTAAAAGCAGGGTAGTTTATCTTTCCAGACATCCCCAGAGTCCATTATGAAGATTTCTATCTCTTTACTTACAGATTTTTCTTCACTATATAATAGCTCTGTCACCCTGAAAAGTTAGTTAGCTTAGTCCTGAAAATATCCTACAGATGTGTTTTAAATCTCATTGATGATTCATGGGGTATTTTTGTTCCTGTATCTCTTTTGGCCTGGAAAAATCTGATCTCCACTCTGTGGGAAACTCTCAGCAGAAGGGACTATAGTCAGCCATAGACAATTGGGACAGGACAGAGCAGAAGCTCTGCTCTAACACATGGATGTTCCAGGTCTGGGTTGGGCTATGTCCTTGGGGAAGCAGCCTGAAGATCCTTGCATTGGTAGAGCCTGTGCTGTTTCACTGCTAACGAATAAAGACTTTTATCCCTTGAGTCTGCAATTTTTCCCTTGAGAAAGTATCAGCAAGTGGGATTTCAAAAGCACAGGAAATTGCTTTACCCTCCTGCCACTGAAATCACTGAGTGTTTTATCCTTGGGATCAGTAGGAGAAGAATTAGGCCCATACTGAGCACTTCTGAAAATCCCATTCTTTAATGAAAAGAAAAATGGGATGTTGATGGCTGTGTTCTCAAACCTCTTCATGAAGATGGAATTTTAAAAGCATGGATGGATGCTGCAATTGCCTGTGTGACCTGCCATGCCATCCTCAGATGATAGTTCTTCCTTTGTGAATGATACTTTTAATTGCTTGTGAGATACTATGCCTCATCTAGTGAACATTAATGTGACAGAGTAGAGACTATGGAAAAACTGGTAATCTATCGTAACAGAATTTGGCTATTCTGAAGTTGATTTTGTGTTGCAGCATGATAACAGACAAAAAATAGGCCTGTTTTGTGATTAACACTGAGACAGACTAATTACCCTTTTTTTTCTCTGTGAATACAGTGGTTAAGTGGGCAGTTGTAGCTCCCATAACAACAGATAACAATTTTGAAAGAGCATATGTTTCCTCTTAAAATATTCTCTAATGAAGCACGTTATACATTAATTGAGAAAACACCTGTCTAGGTGAAACTGTTTGGCTTCATTTCTGCAGAAATGTAGGCTAAGCAATTTTACAAGTTGAAAAATTTATGTCTGGTTCTTCTGTTATGAAATGGAACAAAAGGCATGGCATCCACGCTTTGAGAACCCAGTACTCAAGATATTCAAGGATAACACAGCCCCCCCACCCTGAAGTTTTTCTGACAGTATCTGCAGAGTGAAAGATACAAAGTCTAAAGTTTACACCCGTTCATCAATGTTTTGGGATCCTTCCTTCATCATGAGTTGGAATTTTGCTCTTTCCCCCCTCCCTCAGAGGACTTTTGCTCAGCAGTGTGGCCACTTAGAGTTTTGTTCAGGCTGCCTCTCCCTTCTTCCCTCATCTTCTTTGTTTACAGCATGCACACTTTCTTCTCCAGACTGATCTGAGTGCCAGATTTTTGTAACACATAACTTATGCACCAAGGCTGCATCTGGCACATGTGCAACCCCATCAGTGCTTGTTTGATCACTTTTTTTCATTTCCAGCTGAAAAGCAATGAGAAGGAACTTCTGTCTCTGTGAAGGTCACCGAGAACTTCCTGGTATCTATGCTATTGCATTCACTCTCAGTGAATAGAGGAAAGAAAATCCTGTTCCTGACTTCTGATTCTTTTCAGACAGGTGAGCAGCTGCCCTGGAGAAAGGTTCATTAATGAACCTTCATTAATGAAGTAATGTTGAAACAAGACTCCAAGCCTTAAATACTCACCTTGGCCCATTTCTACCTGATCTTGGACTCTATTTGGTAGAAGACAGCATGTGAATCATCTTTGCCTTCCAGCTGTGCTTTGAATGCATTATGGGTCAAGGCCAGCTCATTAATTTTTCCTGCATGTTCCATCTTACCCCTCGCCTGGGCTGTCATATGTCCCTCTCTGTTTGCTTGAAGACAACCAACTAAATCCCCACTGCACAGATATACAAATGCATGAGAGCAGTACAGTGTGGTTAAGATTGAGTTAAAAAAAAAAAAAAGGTATATAGAAACTTGCATAAACTATGACAATTTCTTCCTTCTTGCAATTTGTTACTCCCCTAGGATGTCCCAATCTACGCCCTAGCTCACTGGGACACGCAGGCAGCAACAGGGTCTGAATGTGAAAGGGTCACGTAAGAAAAGGCTACGCAGTCCATTACAAGAGCTCTGCTGATTTTTTTTTTTTTTTTCCCCAATATCATTTTGCCAGTGAACTTCCTGCACTGTTTTTGGTTTGGATAACTTAGCTCTCTTTAACTCTGCTGTGCCATACTGCTGCTGCAAGCCAGCATCAAAACAAAGAAACATTTTAACTATGTTTTAAATGTCTCATCAGGGTGGTCTCTGCTGACCTCAAGGTGACAGACAATCCAATAGACAATAAAAGACAATCTTATGTGTAAGCTCTGATATACCAGCCGCTGAGAAGCCCAAAGGCTTCTTCCTGGGCTGAGTAAGATAAATACAGGCAGGAAGTAAAATCTGTGACCATTTGCTTCTACACACACATAGTATTGCAAAAACTTCAACCTCTGGGAAGAGGTCACTGTGGTGCTGAGTTTTGACCAACACAAGATCAGCTTGTGAAGCTAAGGAGAGCTCATAGTTCCCTCCCCTGCCCTCCCCCTGGCACCAGCAGGGCTCTCAGCTGCGCTGTGGTTTTCCACTCCGAGCACTCGAGGGCAGTGTTGATTTACTTTTGCGGCAGCCGCGCTCCCTCCCGGTTGGAAGTCAGTCTCTCCCAGTCCCACCGGTAAGAGCCCGGCCTCCCCTAGGACATGCAGTTTTTGGCCTCTTCCAGGTAAAGAAGTCCCATTGCCGTGCTACTCGATTCTCCCTTTTCAGCCTTGTTTCTTGACCCTTGTGGAAGTAAATGTGGTGATTGCACAAAAACTTCTCCACGTGCAGTGGGATGTCTTTGAGGACTTTCAATGTCGGCAGGTTTGAAGCAGCTAGATCTGCGGATAACAAAGGTTTTACTTATGGAGATCACCTCTGCTGGAGCAACAGGAGATTTTTGAAAATACCGAAGTTTGTGTTGAACAGAACAAACACTTAGGAGCAATTATTACACATTTGGACAACTTAAACCAATTCAAACAGTCTTAATATATTTACCTGGCTACCATATAATAAGGTAGACTATGTGCATGAGAAAATGACGGCCTTGAAATTTAATGGGCCCTTGAAAAGACACTCAGGACCTATGGGCACCCTGCATGTCTTCAGGAGAACATTTTGTCTTTCCTTAAACTTACCTCAGCACCTTAACAAGCTGTTAACTTGCCAAGCTACAGACTCCCAACACTAGGAAGTGCTTGCTGCCCTCATTTCTTCTGGACCAGCCACTCTACAGCCCTTCAATCCGACCTGAGACATACTTAGGCACAGCTGTTCAGCATTCTCCACTTAGTACTGCACCATTTAGTGGAGTGTGAAGAAAAGCTGTGATACCAAATCTGCTTTTGCCTGTCAGAAGGCTAATTGAGATGCTCTATCACCCAGTTTTTGGGCTGAAAGAGGAACAGTTTCCAGGCGGATGTGTGCAATCTGACTTTCCCCTCACATTCATACTCTAGTCGCTTTCTCTGTGCTCGGATATTTGCTTCTATTCATGCATAGATGCAGGTGGTGATCTTAGCACTAAGTGGCAAAAACCATTCTCTGGAACATGTTTGCTTGGCATCAGGGACCACCCAATTATTTTGGCCTTTTCTACTTTTCATGAGCCCTGATTTGTGTTTGAAACCATCCGTGTGGCCTTATGACATTACACCACATTACTTAGCTTTATTCTTGGAGATGGAACAAAATATGTCTAACAGTCAAGGAGACCATCAAAAAAAGTGGTAACTGGTGTATTTATTGATGACTTACCAGCAGGAACGACAGGACCAGACATATGCATCTCTGCTACAGCTAAACTAGGCTGAATTTTCTAACAGATGACAGATCAATCAGATGTTCATATGAACAGCAATATGCCAGCAAGTTAGCACTATTGACAGCACTTCACACTGCACTCCTTCCTGAAGCTGTTTTAAAAAATAAGTAAAACTTATAAAATTAAAGTGGAACTGGAGGTAAAATAAAAAACTCTAAGGTCAAGTGGACCTGCTGTGTTTTAAATATTGAAGGCTGAATTTCCACACTTCCTAAAAGCTTGGGACTTTCCATCAGTGGGAAAACAGTTAGATATGACTTACTTTAAGTGCAAGTAGAAGCGGTGATATTTTTTCAGGCATAGACTAAACTTGTTTTTTTTAAAAATAAATCAAATCCTCAGTCTTGACCAAGATATGGACAATACCATATATCAATACCATGGGGTTTGGAAGTGTGTTACTCTAGTGGCACCAGTAAAACTAAGCATGAATCCAAAATCTAGTGTTTTTTCACAACTATACGGGAAGAAACATAAGTATTTTGTTCTTCAAAAGAAATCAGGGCTCTACTGTTTTGAATTTCTCAGAAGATTTTTGGTCAGACTTTGTGTATATTACAGCCAATAGACTGACTACTCATGACTCCAACAGGTAGGGAGAAGAGATGATCTTGTTGTCTTACTTATCAAAGTCTTTTTTATTTGTCCTCAGCTGCAGGAATTGGACTTGTTGACACTTTTGAAGGAGCAGGGAGCTGAAGCTGCTTTGCCTGGTGCCTGGCTCAGTGAATAAGTCTTCCCCTGAGTGTTCATCGTTGCATGCAGCCCACTATGTGCAAAGATATCATTCCTCCTTTGAAGCACAAAGAGTTTTTGCACAAGTTCATGAGACTTCTACTGCTTTGCTTTCAAGACACTGGAACTGATTTTTACCAGCACTAAGCTACTTCATGGGCTGAAATGAGTAGCAATCCACCAGTTCTTAATCTCTCAGCACTCAGACTGTGTCCTTACTGAGAGTTTTCCTTTCTCCTCATCTTTGGGGGACCTTGTCATGCACTCTCTGTCTTCCAGGGGTTTGGGAAGATGTGGCAGATTCAAACCCACTGAAGTCAAATGTACCTATGTGTAAGGGGTAGGGACCAAGGAGTAGGGTGGGGGTAAGGAATAGCCTGAGTGGCCTTCAGGGCTCTGGTCATGCTGCAGCACAGAAAAAACTTGCCCAATATCAACCCTGATGATGTAAAATCTGGAGGTTAAGGCCTCCTAGGAGACACGACTCAGTAGACAATGCCATGGAAACAGAAAAGCTTATCAACGCTCATGCTTTTATGTTATGCATGTCACTACCCTCAGTAATTCTGCCAGTGTATTGTCCATCAGTAATTTCCAGGCATCTTGGAGGAATATATATGCTATCACACTAGTGACAGGTGAAGCACCCTCCATAAAAGTACATACAACTATCAACATTTGGAAAAGCTGACTTTTCCTGCAGCAGTTTTGTTGGAAGTCTCTATCAAGGAATGCTTGGCTTGCCTTACCCAACAAAATGAAGTTTCAGAGAAAGCATGTTTTGCAGTAAACTTGCTGGGAAATAGGCAGAGAAGAAAATGCTGTTCAAGCAAAGGACATACCACTAGTAAAAATGGTGTACGCTGTCCTAGGATAAAAAAAGGGTGACAGTGGTCAGCCTTCTGGTCTTGGATGAAAGAACATAGTGGCAGGTGGGAGGATGAGATGTTTCTGCACTGTTAAGATGGGACTTGACCCCTCAATAAGCAAGTATGCCACATGTTACTCTGGAAAACAAGGTGCTGGAACTCTATCCTAGATGTCCTGCTAATCTCCTGTCCTGTGTTGGCCAATTATCCAGCACATGGAATGGCTTTGTTATGCACAAGAACAGTGCCTGGAGCACTGAAAGCACTGAAAACCTAAGGCTAGTCCAGTATGAGTAGCTTGAAGACACTGCTGTAGTCCATCCAGTTGTGCAAGTTTCCAGATGCAAATGTTTTTTCACACCTTGGAAAAATGTCAGGCAGTGCTCAAGTGGCTTAGCAGCACCATGTGAAATGTGGGGGTTTTTGGTGGAAATGGTTTTGTTACAATGAAAACTGGATGGCACTGCACTGATAAACTGTCAAATCTGTGGTGTCACTCAGCCTAACTGGCAGAGGCTGGTAAGGATCACAGAATCATACTGGGGTGCTTATCAGACTGCTGATCCAGCTGTGTCCTGCAGACATGCGCAGCCCTCCTTCCCTCCGCCTCTGCTCAGGTGGCTGAGAGCAGCTGATTAGATGAGGGGCAGGCCCACGAGCGAATGCGGTCTATCAAATACACCACATGTCACACCTCCACAAGTACATGTACAGATCAGATACATCAGAAGATTCAGACACACCATAATTCAGGTCTTTGAGGCCAAACACGTCAGTTTCAGACTCAAGGTTAAGGATGCATGTCTGGACAACCCATAATGATTTAAGTCCTGTCCTGTGTACTTCTGGAGTTTCCACTCTGCCTAAGGATGTTTTGGTCCATTTCTTCTTTATTTATTAAGTCAATTTATCATGGCATACTGAGATGCAAGACATGCCTGAGGAAGTCTTGGACTGCTTCCATGGAAATGTCAACATTCTTCATCTTAGTTGGTGTGATTTCTTGTCTTTCTGAGTGGTGATGGCTGTATGTCACACAGCACATAGTGACAATACTCTGCAAATGAGAAAAACACCATTGAGGACAAACAAGAAGTCCAGGGCCATTTGTCTTTCTGCTTATTCCCTAGTGTTGGTGGCAGGTGCATTAGAAAACCATCTTTAATACACCACAGGATAAGATCTTTTGGTAGGTCACCACAGCACTGCTGCAATTAGTTAATAAAAGTCTTTTTCTGAGTATCCATCTGTTTTAGGCAGTTTATCCCAAGTTGAACAAGGCTGGCCTGTAAGTTCATAAAACTGCAGAGAGTTCTTGGACTGCTGAAGATCTTGGACATCTGCTTCCACACATTCTTAATTCCTGCTGTTAACACTGACTGGGGATACCTTCTTGCCCTTTCATCTTAGATTTTACCTTAGATTATATGTGAATAGTCTTCAACAGGTCTGTCTGCTCTAGCTGAAAATTCCACTTCAACAGAACTAAGCAATTCTAGTGAAGTTCATTGGGGAGAAAGGGAAGGCAAAAGAGATAAACAAATTAAAAAAAAAAAAAAGTTGAAAATGAAATGAAATGTGAAAATGAAAGTGAAATGTTTCAATAGGAAATCCATACACTCTAAAATGACTTTTCACGCATCAAGATACATTAGGTATGTTGGTATAAGATTGGCTCTTCCAGAAACAGGCAGTAAAGAAACTAATTTCCCAGAGTTTAACTGGAAAACATAACCACTGTTACTGTCACCTGCAAGTAAAGAAGCAGTGTAAACCCAGTCCAAGGTAACACGGGGAAAAGTTAGCATTAGTAGGAACTCCAGGGTTATCAGGGAACACTTGAACTGAAAAATCATGGTCAGAATACCACTTTTATCAGAGCTTTACATCTCTAGTCTTAAGGAAGAAAAAGAGCTGCAAATATGTTTTCTCTGTGTTGAGCAGTGGAAAAAGGTCACTTGATTTTGTTTGTTATAGCAGGCCTTAGTGTTTACCTGATTTCATTCCTGCCTGCAGCTCAGTATCTTTGCTTAAACAAGAGCACACACTTTTCTGGGCCTTCCTAATGACTGTTATATCTGTTCTGTGTTGAAACTGCTCCACATTTCTGGTTCAAATTTATCTCAATTCAGCTTGCACTGCCCAAGAGACCTCTGTGTCTATGCTGCTGCCAGCTCAGAGACCCTACTATGATAAAATTTTCCATGGGTGCATTTTCAGCCTGTTGATAAATCTCTCCCTCCTTTTATGCCCCAGGAGTCTCTTATGTTAATGCTTCTCAATTTCTAATTGTTCTGACATTTCTTGCTAGAAGTGTCTGCAGCTAAATGCCATTCTTCTGGAAATGGTGCTTCCTGAATTTGTTCCTGTGCTCTTTTCACTTGTATCCTTTTGCACTTCTTAAGAGAGATTATGGGGTCTTTTTGCACAAGACTGGAAAAGCAACATGAATATTATAATTGTTTCATTGGGGAAGACTGCCTCTAGAAATCAAGATCTCTTTCTTTTTCTTTTTTCTTTTTTTTTTGCAATACTGTTAATAATTTTTTTTTTTAGGGGGTGTGGAAGGACATCTTTGGCAAATCTTATTTTATCTGTTCCTTTGCCAGATGGGTAATAATATTCCCCTCACAGTAGAGATTATACTCTCTACACAAGTATTTATTTTGCACTTAATTCCCCCTGTAAATACAGACAAAGTATATTCCCTAAACTGCAACTTCACTACAATGCATCTGTCATTGCGGATGGCAAAAACATCTGACTTGTAGTCATGTCTCCTCAGCAAAAATCATGCCTGTAGCTGTAACTTTAATGGCAGTGCTTTCTCTTGTGACAGAAGTTGGAATATATTCCAGAAGTCCAAAACTCCTGCTTGTTGAATAACATTGGCTGAGTCTACGTGCCTCAAACTTGTAAGCACACTACTCAGCTTTGAGGATAATATGGTTTTCACATGACAGTCTTTTCCATGTAGGAGGTAACTTTTCTAGAGCATCCATGAACTTTCAACTTTGTTGACATGACTGATACTATAGAGAGTCACGGAGAAGTTATGGGTGTCCCACACCTGTCAGAATTCCTTGTCAGAGGCCAGATTGGATGGGGCTTTGAACAACCTGGTCTAGTGGAGGGTGTCCCTGCCCATGGTGGGGGAGGTTGAAACAAGATGATCTTAAAGGTCCCTACCAAGGCAAGCCATTCTATGATTCAGTGAAAATTCACTCAGCACCACAAAGAGGGTGAGCTGTGCCAATTATTTGGAGCTCTATTCTTTCCTGCCTCAAGGCCATGCCTCTCATACCTGGTCCTTGAGACAAGCTACCTTCACATATAAACTTTTTTTCTGTCACTAGTTTCATGCACAAAATGGTTGTTTTGCAGATTAATTCCCAACTTCAGAGCCCTTGCATATCTTTTTGTACTTCTCCTGTTTGTGTCAGGACCTCTCACTGCATTGCTGACACCAACACACAGAAATTTTGTGCAGCCACTTTGCTGTGGTGCCCAGCTGACAGGACAAGAGACAGCACTGAAACATGGAAGACTCCTTCTGAGCATCAGGAAACCCTTTTCCACCGTAAGGGTGACCAAGCACTGCACAGGTTGCTCAGATAGGTGGTGGAGTTTCCCTCCTTGCTGGTATTCAAAAGCTGTCTGGGCAAGACATTGCTCTGGGCAAGTGGCTCTTGGTGGTCTTCCTAGAGCAGTGTGGTTGGCGCAGATGCCCTCCAGAGGTTCCTTCCAATTTCAGCCAGACTGTGATTCTGGATGATTTAGTGTCACAGAAATCAGCGTTTCTCTTCTGGAAATACTTACTTTTTGATAACTATGTTATAATTATGTTATGGAAAAGTTCTGTCTGAAAGGTTCAGACTGCTGTATTACGAGCACTCCACACATGTAACATATATATATTGCTTTGAAATACATGCTGAATGTCATACCAAATAGGGGACAGCACAGAAACCACTCTTGGTATTTCATGCTATAACTAGATTAATGAAGCAATGCTACTGTCCTTAAAATAGACAGAAAAGACCCTCTAGCCATTGCCAATGTCTCTCAAAAGTTATCTTTAGTAAAAAGTTACAATTTTCTAGTGTTAAATATTTATAGGCATATGGGAATACCAGTACTTCCCGCCATCAAGGTGGCTTTGAAATAAGTTATTTGAGATGGCAAATCTATATGACAGGACTCAGGAAAATGAAATAACTAAATGAGGTGAAGCACATTTAAAAGTGTAGAAAGAATTTACTGCAGTGTGTAACGGAGCTGTCAGGCAGACTAGATTCCCTAATTTTTTGTTACTCTTGCTTCACTGCACTTTCATATGACAAGGCTCTGCTTTCTCTAAGGAGACTGACTGCTGTGTCCTGACTGCTTTGGATTCTGTAACAAACATCCTTCCCCCAATGCAAAGAAAGATCTGGGTAGTGGCAGGAAAGGTCTGAGTCTCAGTTAACTTGAGAGATCTATTAGAAATTGATGCAACAGTTGAAATGATCCTGTCAATGTAAGCAGTGTCATCTACTGCAACAAGATGATGGAGCAGGCTCCTGGTGCAATAGGAAGTTGGGTTCTTATTTCATAAACATGTGTCTTCAGGGTTTGGTGAGATGCTGAGGTTTTTTAGCTGTCTAGGGCTATTGGAATGGCTTGACCATGATGCACAGAACAAGAGTTGTCAGTCATCAAATACCATCCAAATCACCATTTCTCCTTGTAGCCATTTGGGACTAGCCCAGAAACACTCCAGGACCAGAGGGCATGGGAGTAGCAGAGATTCCGGCCAGACAGCAGCTATTGTAAATGCAACCAGTAAACTGTTGGGCTAATAACCAAAGGAAAGAGCCACAGTGGGCAGCCATTCACAGTACATAGACTTTGCTGGTTCTGCAGGACCTGACAACGGTGCTGCTATCCCTTCTGGAGATTCATCTATCAAGACTGAGTATATGGAAGCAAAGTGTACGCTTGTAACAATGGCACTTTTCACTGTTGACAGATCTTGTCACAGAGTGGCCTTTTTGTACTGTAAAGCAGTTGGATACAATGGGGCTAAGCATAGTGTAAATGCCAAGACAGATTACAGCTAAACAGAAAATTTAGAAAGGGCTGGACTTTGGCCAGGCAATGCATAGCTGTGATAGGAAGCAGTGGGGGAGACCCATAGCTCCTGACTCTTTCCACATCCATCAATACCCCAGGGTAGGGTGCAGCCAGCTGAGTGCACCCCTCCCCAGTGGAATTGCTCTGCTTTGCCTTTGCAGTGGTCCTCCACACCAGTGTGCTGGCCCTGCTCCCCAGGGGCACTGCTGCATGTAGCTTGGTTCAGCTCTTCCCCACAATTCAGCACAGAGCCAAGCATTCAGCCCTGTCTCTGCAGAAACTGCCTGACAGTTGATGCAGGGAGCAAGGCAGCAGTCAAATCTTTCATTCCATTAAGAATTCACACTTTCTTCCCCTGTCGTGCTGTTGTTGTTTCTAAACATGGCACACAATAATCAGAAAACAAAAGCATTTACATTCTCTCCACTGGCAAAGCAGCACATTCACAACCAACATCAAAGGTGGGTTTAGTGATCATTAGTGCAATACCGCACTTCAACATGATCAAAGCAATCAGTGCCCAAACACAATAAAGAAAATGGAGCTCTGATTTAGCTCTTCCATAAAAGGCAATGATAAAGTGATCTGGGGAGAAGGTGAAAGCACAGTAAGTATATGAGGGCATGCGGCTGAGATATTCTTTTACATCAAAACAATTTCTCATTTCATATCCAATTATACCTCTGAGCTGTTCAGCTCAACATTTCTGTCATCTCTGGCTTTCAATTGACATTGCAAATTGTGGAATAGAAAAAACAACAATAAAGTGTGTCTCAGTTGAAATTTCTCCTGAATTGTGTCACTGCAGATGGATAACTCTTTGAGAGATGGGATACTTGTGCTGGCCTTACTGATGCTGCCAGCTTTCCTCATTCTTGTTTGGGCAAGGAACCATTTAGTTATCACCTAGTCAATGAAAAAAGCCTTTTTACTTTTCTCTCTGAATCACAGAATCATAGAATGGTTCCTAGGTTGGAAGGGACCTTAAAGATTGCCTACTTCCAACTCCCCTGCCATGGGGTAGCGACACCTTTCAATACACCACATTGCTCAGAGCCTCATCCGACCTGGCCTTACACACTTCCAGGGATGGGGCACCCACAACTTCTCTGGGCAACATGTTCCTGTGCCTCACCACTCTCCCAGGAAAGAATTTCTTCCTAATATCTAATCTAAACCTACTCTCTCTCAGTTTGAAGACATTCCCCTTTGTCCCTCTTCTTCTTTCACATACTGAAAGGATGCAATTAGGTCACTCAGAGCCTGCTCTTCTCCAGGCTGAACAAACCATATTCTCTCAGCCTTTCCTCAAAGGAGAGGCCGCCAGGTTCCTCTAATCAACCTGGTGGCCTCCCGATGTCCCTCCTGTGCTGGGACCCCAGAGCTGGATGCAGGGTTCCAGGTGGGGTCTCACCAGAGCAGGGCAGAGGGGCAGAATCCCCTCCCTCCCCTGCTGCCCACGCTGCTTTGGATGCAGCCCAGGACACGTTTGGCTTTCTGGGCTGGGAGTGCCCATGGCTGGGTCATGTCCAGCCTCTCAGCCACCAGCACCCCCAAGGCCTTCTTGGCAGGGCTGTTCTCCATCTGTTCATCCCCAGCCTGTGCTGATAACAGGGGCTGCCCTGAACCAAGGTAGAATGTTCAAAGTAGAAAGCTCCAAGTGCAAAGACAAAGGACTTTGTGATATTGGGTATCCAAAGCCAGGGTAACAAATGTCGTTGAAGGAGAAAGTATAGATATGACAATAATCAAGTCACTATAAAGGATTGATCTTTTTGTCTCTCGGGCCTGTGCAGCTCAGGCCACAAAAGTGCATCTTGAAAATTCCATAGGAAGACCTCATCTTCTGCCTGACTGGGAACAACTCTGAAATTCTGAAGTTATCTTTGTCTTAAAAAATCATTGAAACAGTCTCTTCTACATGAGAGAGGCATCATTTCAATGTCTTGCCACAGCAGTTACATATTTTCCCTGAATTAATGTTCAAAATTACTGAGGGGGATTGGGGGAAGGGAAGCTGTGAGAACTTTTGGATTGGAGTTTGGGGGTGGGAGGGGCTTCGTAGGGGGCAGGCTGGATCAACAAGGCCTCAGATCCAGGAGTGTGGTACTGAAGTATGTTGCCTGTGAGTGCAGCTGAGTCACTCTGTCTTCTCTTGTGTAAACTAAACCACAAGAGCTTCTTAAGCCTTTCTCTGGAAGATGGATTTTCCACACTCAGAATGGCTTGTAAAAAGATGCTTTAAAGACATATCTCGGGGGAAGAATACAAACAGAAGACCATACCCAGGATAAAGAAAGACATTCAGTGATACTTAGCAAGGCAGGGCGCAGGTTTGGAAGCAGCAAAGCATCAAGGAATATTGGCATGTTGTGTCATCAGCAAATTAAACCAATAAGAAAGGGAAGCAACTGAGTCATGTATGTTTAAAGAAGGAGCCACGGCAAGACACAGAGGACAGAGGGCAACTCAGTAACAGAGCAAGCATGTTCTGCAGGGGGAGGAGACTATTTTGCTTTGAAGGATGAGATGAGTATTGAAGTTTGAGGCAGAGAGGTGCTCAACTGTGTTGGCAGTGCGTGTAAAATTGATGCTGTTGCACTCTCACAAAGCTTCATCGGTATACACAAGTGAGCTCTTTGTCTGTATTATGAAATGGCTTCAACTGGATAGCATTCCCATTTTTGCTTTATAAATACTCACCATCTTCTGGGTAACAGAGGCATAAGCATAACTTCTACCTAGTGGAACATTTTAAAATTAGCCTACCTCCTCTTTCAGAAGTAAAATGGGTTTTCCTTACCAAAAGCTTCAAGGTCACACAATGAGGGGTCATAGTGACCTCTGGCTCTTCAGCACTGAGTCAAACATGCATGTAATTCCTGAAAAGAGCACAGTATGCAGGTATGGAAGCTTTGGGGGCTGCTCTGCAGAGCCAAGGCTGTAAACCAGCAAGCAGAGAGTGCAAACAGCAACCAAAGAGCACTGTGGAAATTTACAATCTAACCTGAAAGGTACCTGGGCACTTTTTGCTGCTCTGGATTTCCACAGTGAGTGGAATCCTGGCCAAGCACTGTCTTTGCCCATTACTTACTGCTCAATGCTATTCCTGCTCTTCCCACAACCAGCTCATGTATTTGGTGTGCACTTGGGAGAGGGAAGTGAAGAATTTTGATCTATAAGGGTAGATTAAGGCATACAGTTGCTGTTCTAGCTCTTCATTAAAGGCAGTGTCTTCTTTCCAAACTTTCCTGTAGAAAAGTGACTCTCCGCTGGGAATCTTGCCTGACAGTGTTGGGGAAGCAGGCTGCAGCTCAGGTAGAGTGTCCTTCCAGAAAATACTCTGCTTGCATTATTCATTAGGAATTGTCTGCTTAATTCCGTGACCCTCTGCAGGAAATGCTCAGTTAATAATTTTTAAATTATCACCTCAGATAGCCCCTCCGCTTTTGTGGCATAGTGGGATTGTGCCTAGGACTTGATTTCTGTGCAAAACAGTAATATGTCCCCACCTTGATCAGCCCTACCACGTTTTATGCTCAGAACCTGCATCCAGGCAAGGGTCATATAGGGAAAATTCCTGTCTCCTTGCTGCAAGTGGGGAGGAAAAGATAAAGAGCTGCAACAGAGAGTGGTTCAGCTCGTCTTTTTCTTCCTGAACTGTCAGAGTAGCAGAGGCCAAGTGCACTGGGTTTTTGCTGCAGAACAATGAAGCAATACAACAGACAAGAAAGGACCAGCAATCACCCATTTTCCAATAAGTGGCTGTTTAACAGCTGCTCTCTGTTTATGAATTTACCTAAAGTTACCTTCAAATTCAGACTTTCTGTGTGTAGTCTGTTCTCTGCCCAGAAGAAATATAGAAAGTTTCCCTTTCTCCCACCCCTTTTTGTGAATCTAACCACCATATGGAAAGAGTTGCAATAGCTATGGGACAGATCACCCTTGAAAATGCTGTATATACAGAAGAAACCTTTGGTATGGTCCTACAAATACAATAAAGGGGCATGTATCTGAAGGCTTAGCTTACACATGATTCCATGTTTCTTATGTTGTTGTGATCACAAATTGGTCCTGCCCCTCAACAGCAAGGGAATTTGAATAGTACAGGCAGCTTTATACAGCAAGGGTGTTCAGAGCTTGGCTTCAGGCTTATATTTGTGTAATACCTCAGGTACTGTGACTGCTGCTATCAGTGGTCTGAGACAGAGCATGAGGGAACCAATCCCAGCCTGCACATTTTCCCAAGCAGATTTTCACATCCTCTGTGAGCACCAGCTTATCTAAATATACTGTTCATTATTTACATTGATAGACAGAGGTGTAATGCACCCCAAACTATCTCACACAGGCTGAGTCCTTGTCCTGAGAGCACCGTCAGGAGCAGAGCTGACACTGTAACTCAGCTCTCAGTAGGCGGCTGTGAGAAAAGGCAGGTCCTGTGCTATCTCTGACTTTCCCATTTGCCTTTCTGATCTCCCTCAGCCAGGGAGACTCCAATCTGACTGGAGGTCTATCTGCCTGTCCTCTGATGGACAGCTGGAGGGAGCCTTTGCACACAGGGTGGGAGTGCAGATGTGCTCATGCGTCATCTCTGTGCAGGTGGTGGGGAGAAGGCCGCATGGAAGTGTGTGTGGGTGGGGTGCAAAGCACACCCACGTGCCAAGCAATCCCACACAAGGGAAAGATGAGCACAAGCAGTGGCTGGAGAAGGAGAGTGCTTGCCCCACAGAAGAAATGGGTACCAGCTGGGAGTTCCTGGGAGGCAGATGCACTGTGATGGAAGGGTGACACCATCAACAGCAATTGTGCATTATCTTTCAGAGCAGTGGTTTATTTGAAACCTGTTTCCAACTGACCTGACAAATTCATTTCCAAAGCAACAACAGATGGCAGCAGACAGATGGCTCAGTAATTTCAAAGCCTCTCCAGAGAAAGGAAGTGTCACTATAAGCCTGCACTGTCTTAACATTAAGAAAGAATGGGATCCTAACATCTGCATTAGCTGAAAACAGTGTTAGGACACATGTTGTAGGCTGGATTTTGCCAATGGAAACCATTCTCATGGTTTCCATTGGCATAGCTCCACAATTCTCAAACCTTCTCCTTATCTCAAAATAGCATTTTGAGCCAATGTTCAAATGACCTATTTCATGACTATAGAAGTTTTCCCCGCATCATCATGGTCCAACCACATATTTCCTTTATGCTTCAGTTTCTTGTCTGCAAAACACAGATAAAAATCCTGTACTGATCCTGTGCTTTTAGACAGCAGACTCCTTGATTATTTTTCCATATTTCCATATGTTCCATCTTTTTCTTTTTTGTTGGTGCTAGACTCTCCTTTGCTGGAAGCTTACCCCTGCAAGAAACAATGCTAAGAGGGCTGTATTCCTTTGCTACCAACTGATGAGTAAGGGAGCCTCAATTTTGACTGCCTTTTTTTTTTTTTTTTTTTATGGTAAGGGTTTGCTTTTCTTTGTTGCAATTTTACTGCTGCCTATCCCATCCCAAAACTCTTTTGATAGTTTTTCTTTTTTTTCATTTTCCCCTTCTCTTGGATATTTTACTGCTGCAAGAAAGCAGTAAATATGAAATTCTGAAAGAATTAATTGTGAAAGAATTAAGTTTGTCTTCCCTTCTGCATCCTCATCCCACGACAGAAGGTCCATTAAATGCTAGAACTAATAATTAAAACATAAGAAGTGCCCTCTTCTTTCTGAAGCCAAGTTTCATACATTCTCAGCTCTAACCTGCCCTCCAGAGTACATGTAACTTCCTCATCTTCTAAGAAGGTAATCAAACATAATCAAAAGGAATCAAAGGGATGACTCTGTCTTGTCATCTGGTGCATACCCATTAAGCAGAATCAGGAGACAGGAGGCTTGTGGCGCAGCATAATGGTCTTTGGAGAGATGAAGTCATGGGCATGGATAAGACTTATTTCTCTCACTTGAGACAACTCACAGCTCAACACAGTGGAATCACATCCTTATGAAGTTTGTATAACTGAAAGGAGCACCAGACCAGTTTTCCTTGTTCCAGGAAGCCCAGTCCCTCTGTACCATCGTGGTTCTACTTCAGGGGCTTCAAGGCAGTTAGCTATTCTGAATTCTCCTTTCTCCTTGCTAGCAAGAGAAAGGTTTGGCCACTTAGACCTGTTGGAGTTACAGGGAAGGTAAGGCTTTGCCTGGTGGTGATGGGGCTACATCAAGCTCAAGCCTAGGACTCCATGAGGGTTTAAAAATTAGGAAGGGTAGAAATGAGAGCGAGTGGGTACTGTGCAGTCAGAAGGAAATGTATAAGTGTATAGACTAAATGGACACAAAAAGATCCTCACTTTCATCAAGTAGAAGATGACCATGGATTCAGAAGGAGAAGGGAGGATGTAAATGAGGAAGGAAAGAACCTTACTATGAAGCCCCTGAGTAGTGACATAATCTTAACAAAGCAAGGGATAAGTTGAGGAGCAAAAAATGGCAATGACTGTTGAAACTAGCATGCAACAAATGAACTTCAGCAGCCACGACAGGGCTGTTTGCTGTTCACCCTTCAGAGAGCCCTTGGTGAGGTGTGCAATACAGGCCTCCTGGACACAAAAGGACAGATCACACCGAAATAAACCACGGCTAGTGAAGATTGGTCTGGTACAGCTGTGACACAGAGGAGCAGAGGTGCATTAGGATGGAAATCACAGGCTACTGCAGGCCTCCCAAAATGTGGAAGGGGTTATATCTACCTTTGGAGACACACGGGTCTGGGAAAACTCTGGTTCTGCTTGCAGCTGCAGAGAGGATATACAAGCTTAGAAGACAGAAGATGCTGGGAATGCAATGTAATTTCATTCATTTTTACCAAAATGTTCTTACATCCTGTTGCCTCTCATTTTTTTTCTCATCAGAGCTGAGTCAGGAAGAGCTATCCTGCTTACAGAATGTACCCTAAGAACAGACAGAATCTGGGGACTCATTATGTTCCTCTAGCAGAGATCTGGGCTCATCCAAGTCAAAATTTCGATGCTTGGTTGGTAGCTAGATGAGATGGGTGGGTTTCCACTAGAGAGCAATGGTGTCTCCTATACAAAGGAGTCTGCCTTGCCAGTTGAAGGAAGGACATTTAAAAAGCATATGAGTAACTGTGGGGATTGGCACCAGCTGCTGTAAATGGAAAAGGCACTAGTCCCTGAGTGAACATAAATCCAAACCTAAAACTGCAAGGACTGAGTTCACTGTTTCTGGACCAAAAGAAGGTGGGGGAAAAGCACGGCAATCTTACTTTCTGGGAAGCCAGCACTGCATAAATTGCAGTCTCAGCTCTAGCAAATATTCTTCTGTCTCCACACAAGCTGTGAAAATAGAGAATTAACTGCTGGGTACATCAGAAGGATTCTGAGTAAAACAGAGACATGTGCAAATATTCAATAAACCCAAATGTGGATTGTTGATATAAACATAGCTTCTAGCGTTAGAAACAAAGGGGGAGGTGGGGGGGGAGGCCAGTCACTGCTCCAAGGACTTCAGCAAAAATGATGCAAATGAAGCCAGGTTATTTTTCAAAAAGTATGTTATTGACTTGTTCCCTGAAAATTAGATTTCTCCCAAAAGTCTACCTCCAGTCAGGATCCTTTCCTCAGCAGACAGGAAGCAAGCATTGGTCTCAGCAGGCACCTGGCTGTGAGGGTAATTGAATAGTACAGCAGAGCAGGTTTGGGGCTCATCAACTCTCATGGGCTTTAAAATGAGATTACACAGTTCTTTAAATAAATAATTTCTAAAAAATATATTTCTAAAAGAAATATTCTAGCCCCTAAGAAAAGTGCTATTGCTGGATGAAACTCTTTGGGGTTTTTTACAGCAACAAAATAGAGCAAACTTGTTGTCTCTGCTATCCAGTGTGGTATTCACCAGTCTTGACCATGTGCATGGAGGTCTTGTGATTACAACAGGTGAGAAAGGGAATTAATTCATGTCATGTGACAGTCATGTTCTCCTGTTAAATCTTCCTAAGAGAGGCTTTAAAGTTTCCAGGTTCAAGAGAGAAAGCCAGACAAGAGCTTGGACTTGAGAAGATACTCTTCTGTACTTCCAGAAGTTATCAGTTGTTCTACCTACAGCCGAAAGAGATACGAGTTCTTTCCAGTCAATAAAGCTGACTTATTGGTCATAAAATGCATGTTTTGCATGTTTGTCCAGAACTTGCCATCAGTCTCGCTGCCTTTTATTTCTGATAAGCCAGGATCACATAACTCATTGGAAAAGGTATTAGCATGGTAGATGATGGGGAATTTTTAAGGTCCATTTTGAAGTAAATTAAACACACATTTTGGTTTAAAGATAAAAGAAAATTTTAATGAACAGTACCCTGGGCAGAGTTGTACAGCAACAAGAGGTTCTACATGGACTCTGCAAAGTGGCATCACAAGTACACTTTTTATATACACTTGCAGCAGCACTGATCCCAAGAGTGGTTGCATGGGACTCCTGAGCCCAGCTGTGAGACTGTTCTGCAGCCCAGATCTGCTGCCTAAAGATGTCCCCTGACTTTGCGCTACTCTTGGATCCCATTCCAGAATGGCTACAAGACAGCTGAGGTTGTTATTATTTCATCACCAGGGGAAACTACACTCTCCTCAGGAAATCCTTCTTTTTCTGTCATTCCTACTTCCAGTCAGATTAACACCTCCTTCCAGATGGGGCTTCTTGCCCTCCATGCCACATCATACTTTGGTCACAAATTTCCACTACAGAGCAGTTACAATTAGATTTTCCCCTTCATAGATCAAACCGGCTGATGAATGGAGTTTTTTAGCCTTAAAAAATAACCGTGGGGGGCATTTTAAGTAGGGAGACAGAGACTGTGATCTGGATTTTGTGTCAAGAGAAGAGCCAATGTATACTTAACTTTGCCCAGTACTGTTAAGGAGATGGTCTGCAGCCATTCACAATTTTAGGCCTGCTTAAGAAAAGGGAAGGTGAGGCCAGGCTGTTGGAATTGCTTGGGAGACACTAGACACAGCAGATGGGAATCAGCTCATGCACAGACAGGCTGTGACGTACCATGTACGCCCACCTCTGACCCCCATGGTGTAAAATGGCTCAGACAGAAGCCTCAGAGAGGCCCTGTGCATTGCCCAAGGTCACAAAGAACGTGTGTCTGAGCTGAAAATGGTGCCCTAGTCCCCTGGGACATCACATTCCTATAGTACCAGCCTTCCTGCTATCCTTAGCTTGGCTTTTCTCTGCTTGAATAGTAATGCATTTCCCATTTTCCTGTAATTAATCAGCAAGAAATAATTTATTCTCTGAGAGAAAAAAACATCTTTCTCAGCCTGCTGTGTGTTTAGACAACTATAAATCTCTTTAATAAACTGATACAAAAACTATGCTGTACTTTTAAATCCTTATGGAAAATAGCCATTACAGTTTTTATGTGTGTGTCTATTAACTCAGCACCTCCTCAGAGAAGATGAGCGATGTCAGCTCTGAATGGGCACTGGAGTTCTGGGAAGTGAGAAACAGGGCTGCAAGTGCCTTACATCACTCATTCTCTACCGCCTTTCAGGAGAGATGATGTCTTGCGCTGCCTGGCGCTGTAATCTTATCCTCGCACAGGCAGGGGTGATGCAGCCCACGGTGCCCGCAGCCAAGGAACAGATCTGAAAAGCAGTGGGTTTGGAGGGCACAGGACAGAGCCCTGCCCACGCGGAGAGCCCTGTGGCACACGAAGGACAGCGGCCATTACATGCTGTCATCTTCTTCACGGCTGTGCTGATTTCAAAGCTGCTGCATCTTCATTCTTTCAACGGTGTTGTGCTCTCACGCCAGCCTCTGGTTTCTGGGAGCACTGAACAAACTCTCGCTCTGCAGGGTCAGAGTCTGTTCCAGCAACCAGAAGTAAAAAACATCAGTGAAACGGGTGGTGCCATCTACCGGGAATCGAGATTTTTACAGACAAGATCAAGGGCTGATCTCATGCCATCACTTAGACTCTCTCCAGGACTTATCTGACACTTTTGCCACAAGATGTTTATGGAGAGTCCATTGGCACCATTGAAACTCAGAATACAAATCTGTTTAGAAATTTCTATAGGGGCATCTCCCTCCCACAAATTACTGCTCCTGGCTTTTGGACCTAGGTGGAGAAAATATTCATGCTGCTGTAAAGTGGACATTAAATGCCCTGCAGCTGTGACAGACAGAGGTGGGTTGTTCTGGGGGTCTCATAGGAGAGAAAAGTGTTGAGCTTTCAAAAGAGTCTTGGAGAGGTTCTCTCTTCTGCTTTTGCCAAAGCTGTTTCCCAAAAATTTTAATAGAATATCCTTATGAAACAGGATATAATTTTGTCACTAACCTTTGCCTCAGTAACTAAAGTATCCAAGAACCAGAGAGCTCTGGGGCCTGGGGAGAGACCTCTTTCAGTCCTCTTTTCTAGATACCCATATTACTGGATTTGGCCGTAGTTTTGGTTACTAAATAGAGTGGGGTTCAGACTGCTCAGCAACTCCTGTGTCATTTGGAGCAGCATTTTCCCTTTGCTGTTCAATACAACTCTTTCTTTTTCATAGTACTCATAGCCAAACACCGAGTCAGGTTCTGCTGCCGTGTGCTGTCATTTTGTCAGATCCCAAAGTAGAAAGAAGCCATCAATAAGCCATTTGCTGCTGGCCTAAGACTGTCCACGTTTGATTCAGTTGGAATTTCAGCTCTGATTTCTGTGGGGAAATTATCATGAATGTCTTAGAAAAATCCCTGCTGAACTGCAAATTTCTCTCCATGTAATGTTTGAAGCCTCCCTCCCTGCCTCCATTTATTGCTAACACATATTGTCTAACAAGCAAAAACCAATTAATTGCTAATATTTTAAATGCTGTCTCCAGCAGTTATTTTAGATGAGCTATTTGCTGTATTAGAGCTGCAGGTCCCTGTTTTGCTTTCTGCAAAGTCACAAATTCATCATATTGGCCTAGTAATAGAAATTCATCAATGCTTTAATGACCTGAGAAATAGACCTGAGACATTTTCAGAGGCATGATTTGGATCCCAACTTGGACTGCAAGGCAGATATAGCGTGGATGTATGAAGATTCACTCCAAATCCTAATCTAGCAAATTTCTCTTTAAGTGAAACACACTTGATGGAGGGACTTGAGAGCAGCCCTTTCCAATGTGCTCTGCTGTGAGCTAGGATGGGCAGGCTTCACCAGAACAGGACTTTGAAGCTGGCTTTCCTCACTGATGGGTTCTTGTTTAGAGATGGATCATTCACCCTTCTCCTCTCTGTTTTGCGGTATTTGCTAGGCTTTTTTTTTTTTTTTTTTTAATCCAACTGGTCTATCCTTGATGCTCTGTTATATGCCCAGAATAGGGGCTGTCTTGTATTTGAGTAGAAAAAAAATAAAAAACCCAAGACTGACTCCAAGAGGTTTTAATTCTATCTGAGACAAACCAAGATAAAAACTGAGCAGCCCCTGGTCTGTAAATGTCAGTGTTGTGACTTTTTAATGTATAGATGGGAGAAAAGCTCTTTCAAAATCTCTAACCTCAAAATCCCACTGTGAAGTACTAGTGTTCCTGTGAGAAGCCAAAAGCATCTGTAGGGAAATTGTCTTTGGATCTCTTGTGCTACTGTTTGATGTGAATGGCAATATTCTCCCAATTCCTGTACTGCAAGGCTGTTTTGAGAGCTTCAGGGGTTTTTTATACCTGAGACTGGTTTCCCTCAAATTCTGAAAGGGAGACTGATAGCCTTCCTCTTAGAAGCAACCAACTGCATTGTCCCATGTGGAGAAACACTCTTAATGTTTTCAGTTTCTTAATCCTTGACTTTGAGAGGGTTTCAATGTATCCTTAAAAGGAAGAGCTGGGAAAGATCTTTATTTGGGAAAGGCTACCAGCCTTAGGAAGTGAAAATATAGTGCTCTTCTGAAAATCATGTGTAAGAGGGAGAGGGAACAGGGGTGAGTGAAAGTTAAGAGGTTGAGAAGGCTAGGAAGGGCAAGTGGGGACAGGACACTTAAAATTATTTCCTGCTTAACCATTATGTTAATCTGTGTGTCACAAATCCTCTTTAGACAGAATTTTAAGTGAAAACATGTCTGAATAATATGTGCGCTTTCTTTCAAGAGGATAAGTAGTCTCATAAAAAAAAAAGTTGTATTTTTTTTTGGTCTGCTAGAAGTGGTTTATTTTCAGACTCTGATGCCTGATGCCATTCTTGTTTACGCATCTTTCACATCCATGAAAATGGTTTCATCGGTTCTAACAACTTTGCTCCTGATTTGCACCCATGCCCAGCATTCCAGCCAAAAGAACAGTAAAAAGATTTAGAGGGGAGGAGCAGGAGTAAACCCGGTGGTGAACAAGAATGTCCCCACAAGCTTCAGAGCTGGAGCTTAAAGCAACGTAAAGCATATGTCACATCCCTTGCCCTGTAAGCCAGTGACCTCAGAAACTCCAGTTTATACAGCTTCACCCTTCATTTGCTAAAAGGAAAGGAAAAAGATTGTCTTGGTACATTAACATGAAGGCTATGCATGCGAGAGGCTCAAGGGAGATTTATAACCTTGGAGCTTTCTTTACAAAGAGTCCTTGAAATCGTGGTTTGGGAGGGGGTAAGTCAAACTCTCCTCTAGTACCAGATGGAATAAGCAGCTGTGATTTTTTTCCTCCTCTTTTTGTGATCCAAGGACAGTAGAGCTGGTCTTTTCTGAGCTACCTCACAGAGGCAGGGGTAATGTTGACCCTGGTTTGCTCCTATATATCCCCGGAGTATTTGCTGGGCAGCAGTGGGGGGGGATGTTGTCTCCTCCTTGCCCTCAGCGTGGAACAACTTCTACTAAAATTTGCTAGGGGGCAGTGGATCTGTTCTGAAAAACATGTCATGGGGTATTAGGAACAAAGAAGAGACTTTTCCTGCTTTCAAGTGCTTTTGGGTCAAGAACATAATCCAGCCCAGTTCAGGCTGAATTGTGCATGTGTGCTGAAGCCCCACCAGTGTTGGCAACACCACTCTTCAGCAGCAGCCTTGTTATCAGTGTGTGCTAACAAAGACCTCGTGCCCTGACTCCAATGAATGATTAACTCTGTGCTTTTGGTGGCCATGTGGACCATATGCCTTTGCAGGCTAGTGCTGCCTGCTCTGGGAGCACAGTATTCATTTCCCTTCCATCTCCTGGCTCTGCCTGAGATGTGACTTCTGTGCTGCTTTCAGGAAGGCTTTTACTAAAGGTGGCCTTGTTGAAGAGTGAGGTTTGCTCCACCATGCATGGGAGTCACCAAGAGCCACAGAAGCCTTCAGATTGGCTCAACAAGGGTTATCAAGTGCAGAGCTGAGTGAGTGCATGACCCTCTGTTTCAACAACGTGCTTTGTCATGGTAAATGATGTCAGAGGTTGCACACAATACCTCCTGCTTATGGTTTGCGTGGCACCTGTACCCTCTTTGACAGACAAGGCTTCTCTGGAACGGGCTTATTGCTGGCAAAACTTTGGGGAACATGTGATGGAGAGAGAGTCCAACAACAACAACAACAACCACATGAATGCTATATTTGAGTCACACAGAAAAGGACATGCAAGACTTGAGTGCTCACAGGAGCAGTAACATAATACACACCTCGGAAGTGTTCCCATTGCAGTGGGTGAGTAACTCTACTGGATATGGTGCAACAGAGAGGAAGGGAGGCTGCTGACATGTATCTGCTTTCCTTCCCCAAGTATGCTTTCCTGTAACCACAAACACCGCTCAGCAAGACTATGTGAAGCTGTGTCAGACTAGCAACATTTCCATGCTGTACCTGAAACTTATGCTGTGACTTCTTGTACCTTTGCACAGTAAATATTTGCATAATGTAAAGCAAACTGGGGAGATCCCAGCCTAAAGCCTTCCCTGCC
>WEKY01035701.1:43431-54505 GCA_013390045.1 Picathartes gymnocephalus
CCCAGTATGACTGTGATGCCTGGGTAAGTGCTTTGCAGACTGCCTTTTAATCCTGGTAGGAGCAGAGCAGTCATTGAGCACCTGGCTGGCCTAGCAGATGAATCCCCTCTTCCATAGGCATCCCCTGTGTGAGATTACCGATGTCTACATAAGAAAGGAAATCTCCTTGAAGGTTGTGGCTCAGCTATAACGCATGAACTGTTTAATTTGTGTCATGATATCTGGCAGAAAGGTCTTTCTGTGTCAGAAAATCACAAATGGGGAGAAAAGCATGGATCTCATAACCCTGTCTAAATATCTGAAGAAAGTGTGCAAATATGTTTGAGCTAATTTCTTTTCAGTGATGCTGAGTAATGGGACCAGAGACAATTGGCACAAACTGAAACACAGGAGGTTTTCTCTGAACACCAGGAAATATTTTTTAACCGTGAGGGTGACCAAGCACTGGTGCAGATTGGCCAGAGAAGTGGTAGATCTCTGTCCTTGGAGATACTCAAAAGTCATCTTGGGCAACTGGCTGTATGTGGCTTTGCTGGACCTTGGGTGTGATTCTGTGTCAGCAAGTGCGGGTATCTCTTCAGAGCAGTCTAATGTGAGCATGGTCTTCACCCAGGTACTGGGAGTCCACTGGGAGCTCAGTGGCACCTGGCAGTGAAATGCCTCGGCCATGATAATGTGTTAGCTGCTCTTGTGCAGCTTCTCTCTGTTGCAGACACAGAAGCACATTAACAAGGACACACATCTCACAGCCATGGTAAAATGAGGCCCTGGAAACTTGATATGGGGTTGTTTAGGTCTGAGACAGTTCCAGAGGCCAATGCACTAGGCAATACCACTTACTGTGTGAGGTGGTTACACAATATTGTCCTAGGGAATAAAAGAAGCAACGCATTCCAGCTTTTTTCCCTACGAAAACTCTGTGACATTCCCTTTTGCTTCTGTCCTTTATGCCTGGGGTCAGTTTAACTGGTAACTGACAAAAGTGAGATTGCTGCAAGCGTGCCCTGCTCAGATCTAATAAATCACATAAAAGTAGAAGAGGAACAGAGTTGGAAATGTCTCTGAATAATCAGCAGATGAAAAACCTTTTACAATCTACTAAACTTGAAATGCAGGCAAAGATTTGGTCGGTTTTGTTTCAGAACTAAGTAATTTTGTGGTATAAATTAAATAAAAAGCCAGCAAGAAAATTTCTCTTCCACTGTGTCGGGGAAATATGCTCCAGATGCTTGCAGTCTGTTGGTAACAAGACTGGATGGATTTTGAAATTATGCCTCTAAGTGATCTAAAGAAAAATAATGATAAAATGTCCAGCAACTGGCTAGGTGGAAATAACAAACGGAATGCTGTAACCCAGGCCCCAGAGATGCCACTTACTGTGCTTCATTTGGGGCAATTTTCAGAGACAAGACCCAAAACCAGCCACGATGCTGAGTGATCTATTCGCTCAAGGTACTGGTAGACATGGGGAAAATTTTCCAGTGACTGCCTGATATAAGACCTAAGCAATGGTTCTGAGCATGCAGCACTGGAATTGCAGAAGAGAAACATTACTGCTGAGATAGTTTGCTGTCTGTGGAAATCAGCCTTGACTCAGAGCTTTTGGGATCTTTGCCACAGCAATAATTTCTCTTGAGGAAGAACACAGGCACTGGGAAAAACAGTGCAAAGCATTGAAGACATGAAGTTTCTGAAGCTGATACAAAAGGGAATATGGTGTCAGAGCAGCAGCTACGTGAGATATCAATGCCATTTTGCAGGGGGTTTCACTCTTCTGATGTTACGGCAGAGTTAGTTTGGAATTCTTGTGCCAGGATCAACTTAGCCTGTGTGTGATCAGTGGCACAGTAAGGCCCTGGAATCTTATGTTCGTAATTTTTTTTACTTACAGAGTACCTTTAAGATAACTCTGTCCAGAGTTAGCAGAGGTTTTATGGCTAGGAGAAGCAAATGTGCACATGGATTGGTGTGGTGACTTTGAAGAAAAGCTCTCTTACTTCTCAGCAGATTACTGCAGCATGGATGTCCCATTTCTCCAGTGGCTTCTGTGGCAATTGACTTCTGCCGAACTCATCTGCGCTATTCGCACTTGCAAAGGTGAAGCCATAGCTTTTTGTGAGATTGAAAACTTTTTTGCAGTCCAGGTATCACATATAACTATATGTTAGAGCAATATAGTTACAGTTATGTAATCAGCATTTTATTTCTACTAAAAATGTCATTTCTAAACCCTTGGTTCTGCTTACACCAGGACTAGATAATGATTGTGACAGTGGTGGCTGCCACAGATGTATCGAGATGCTTGACTACAATGGTTCACTTTGGGACGCTTTTCATCCACCCTCAGGATGGCTCCAGGACCCTGTCCACCACAACAGGTGGTGGACACACCACACAACCAGGTCCCTGCATATGCTGCTGTACGGAGTTGTGCAGCCCTACCAGCCCTTGAATTAGCTCTGTGATCTCAGAACAACACTACGGGTTTATTTGACATTCATCCCAATGTCTATCAAGTACCCTTGACCCCTGTATACTTCCAAGCAAACTTGAACACCTGGCTGCCAAACTGTATTCCTCAACTTTTCTGAAAACGCAGACTGTAAAAATATGATCCAATCTTTCACAGGGTGTTTCTGTTGGTTAGAGTGAGGTGACCAATCCCAAAAGCTGGTTAGACTTTTCTGACACAGCAGGCAGTTTGCAAATATGAATTCTCCCAGCTTTCCACTATATGCAACAAGATCTGCTTATGAAGGTGTATAAGAACAGACAGGCAGGAAAAATTAATGTGAAAATGCTTCTGGAGACCAGACCCTGTTCTGGGGTGTCAAGCACTGCCTTAAAATTAGAAGAAAAGGGGCAAACTCACACTAGGTCTCCATCCCTCCATTGCAAATTTTCTTGAAGGGAATCTGAGCAATCCTGTGGAAATCTGCTGGAGTCTGTCAATAAACTGACCTCTCGGTAGGTGCTGGTGAGCAAAAAGGGTGCACGAAAGCCAGCAGGATTTGAATCCCAGGCAAGGAGTGACAAGGTTTAATTGTGTCCCCAGGAGTGATGGGGAGAATCTCAGGAAGTAGGGTGTAAATTATCTGGTTTCCTACACTAGGATCTAGCCAAGAATTTAACACCCTTGTTTGCTTAGGAGAGGTCCTTCAGTGCTTTAGTGTCTGTAAGGGCCCCCACGCTGCTGCTGTCTCATGCAAATGTGCTGAAAGAGCACCTCTGAGCAAGTGTCATGAATCAACATTGGCCCAGGCTCCCCAGATAAAAATAGTCAGTCCTTCAGTCTTTACTGGGGGTCTCTGTAATTTATGGGTGCCTGGAGGCATTCTTCTTGAGGAAGTGCAGTCTCCTCCTTTCGTTTAGGGTTACAGCCTGAAGGCCATTTTTAGAACTGACAGGACATGTCCTGTGCCAGCACAGGAAGAATGTGTCCTGGCACACTGCATCTCATCGTGGTCCCGACTATAGGCACATTAGCTGGTCCTGATGAGCAGCTGGAGGGAGTTTTCTTGCAGGATGACATTTTGCACAGCCACAGAGTTGTTACCACAGAGCTCTATTCTTTAAGTGATGACAATCTTTAAAAGTTATTATCTTAGGTGGAAAGGCTGACTCGATGTAGGTTTGCTGTAAGGAAAATCCCTTTCATGTATAACTGATGCTCGGGTATCCACTTCCGTTCAGTCAGCCTGCAGCTAAACCCTATTGGTGCATAGTCACTTCCCCTATTGGTGCATAGTTCAGAGGGCCCCATGCCTGGGACTACTGATTTTGCTGGGTGTGCAAAGCACTGAGCCCAAAATCACAAGCCCTGCCTGGTCTGAAGTGTCATTCTGGCAGCAGTGCCAAGTAGAATGGAGGAGCAAGAAGCTGGGAAAAAGAAATCCCTACTAGCAGAGCACCTTCAGGATGTGCTAAGTGCAAACAGGCAGAAAACTCCTTTTCTAGGCAGAGCCAGGAAAGCAATCTTGTAGGTGATGCAAAAGATAAAAAGGCAATGCAAAGACTGGAGGAGCAGCAAATGCAGAAAAGCTGCTGAGCTGGTGTGCAGAGTGTTCCGGGGGTAAAACAGGCGGTGAACAAAGCCAAGCTCTGGCACCACAGGTTTTGTGACATGCAGAAAAATTCTTGCACCCTAGTCCCAAAATACAGAATGAGTATGTTGGGCTCTTTCCTCTTTCCTCACCAGGAACAGAGATTCTGCTAGAATGCATTTGTCTGGATTCTCATCAAGGCAAAAGCCATGTACAGGCTGGAGCAGGGAACCGTCCAAGCTGGTTTCCTACTCCAGCCTGTATATAGCTTTTAGAGGCCCAGACTAGCAGTAATGAAAGTTTTGTTCAGTTTTAACAATTAATTCACTGTCAAACATTTGGAGAAATAACACAACCTCTTCCTGCCTTAACTTCCTCATCTTTCTGTTCTGACTTGACAATGACCAGGATAGATCCTACAAGGCTTGGTATTAATCCAGCAAAGCTTTACTAAACTTTTAAACAGGAAATGCTATTGACTTTGATGCCACTTCTCCCCCAAATCTTTGTACCTTTAGGATACAGTCTCTGTATTCTTGATGTTAAAACATTTTCTGTCCACTTCAGTTGTATGACTGCCACTCCATCTCATTGCTGTATCTGCGCAGAGACAGACTGACACACACCTAGATACTGACTGATTATTCTTGCTTCATTGTCCAATTGCTTGATAACAGAAGGAGGTACAATAAAGAAGACAGCAGAAGAAAGAAACATTTTTTAACTGGATTAAAAAGGAAGTTAGAGTCCAGAAAAAAAATAGTGCCTTCCTTATTTCTTGTAGTAGAACCAGCCAAGATTCTTTCCTGTGCTGAACATAGATGATTTTATTTGAGCATATGGTCCTCTTGACTTCTATGCAGAGCTGTGAGAGCTGGTTTGTAATGGCACTGGATGCTTGGTTCCAGTCTGCACACTTTGTGTGGAGACTAGACATTGCCGTTCTATTGGGCTGCGATGTTGGCAGCTGTTGAGCAGAAGGACCCAAAGGCAGATGGTTCATAATGTCTAACAGATATTGAGGCCTGAAGCCTTCCACAGTGGGGAGAATCTCATGAAGATGGATAAGGGGAAAGAGACCATCCTAGGAAAAGAACAGTGCTATGCTTTAGGATGAATCCATACAAATCATAATGCCATCTTCTGGTCAGAATGTCTTTATGAATCAGAAGAAGAGAAGCAAACACCAATACATCCCAAATCCCTTTATCTGCAAAGAAAGAGGACCAGAGTCAATGTTGAGTGCTGTTCAGAACCCCGTCTGCACAGTATCTTGGGCAGATCCCATCTGTGGATGGGTGTGCACGTGGGTTGCAATCCTGTGCAGTCTGGGCTAAGAAAGTAGCTCTGGCCCTTTGTGTGCACATTCAAGAAAGCAGATGAGATGAGCATATGGGCTTCTGTTACTGATAAAAGCTGGCCCCATAGCCTGGGGAGAGCAAAGGTGTAGCAGCTAGCTTGACTGCATCTCAGGTATGGAGATGAACTGACCTGAGAGATTCATAGAAGTCCTGCTTTGGATCTTGCATTTTCTAGCAATGGCTCAAGTGCCCCTGTCTGTCTGAAGGAAGGCTACAGGCTTAGTCAAAGCTAATTCTAGCAAATTCCTCTGAAGCTTAAAAAACGAGGCTTTGGTTTAAAATAGTTGCAGATAGTCATGGTAATTAAGTAGGAGTGCTGTCCACCACTGGAAGGCAAATAAACAGGGTGAAGTAGCTCCAGTGCATGTGCCTGGGATTGGGGGAAGAATGGGTTGTCTTGCTAATGGTTTGGTACATATGGCTCAGTACCAGGTCTTTAATCTTCACATGGTGAGGAGATATCCTTAGGAAACAAATGTCTCCCCAGGAACTTTCCTCCTAAATGTTTTTACATGTATTCAGTATTAAACACATAGACCAACGGAGGGTTCAGCTTCCTTTGATTGTTCTGGTTTGGGTTTGTTTTCTGCACAACAGAGTGTTTGACCAGATTTCAGCCTCAAATGGAGATCTGGTTCAGCTGTGGTACTGTCCGTCTGCTTCAGGTTAAGCATGCTTCCAAGAACCCTTCTCGTTTGGAGCAACATGGTCCTGCTGCTTTCATGTCTCTGGCAACTCACTCACTTGAAAGACACCACAATAATGAAAAAAATTGTTTTAGGTCATCATAGTGGGTGCAGAGGAGGTAATTTGGCCTCTTTTCGTAGCACATCTTTAACACAGGATTTAGGGAGTAATACTGCGGTCACTGGAATCCTGGACAGAGCTGTCACTGGAGAGACTGCAAACCAGATCCAGACTGGCTAAGGAAGTTACACAGCATTTCCAACAGAAATGTTCATGCTGCTTGATAAGGTTTGGACAACATTTCAGGTCTTCAAGATCACCTGCTTGGGAAAGCAAGGTGCAACAGCTGTGACTAAAGGCAGTTATTAGTCCCCTCACTACCCAAAAATGCTGTTTCAGCAAATAAATTCAGCATTAAGAATTGCCAAGCTAGAGTTGTACCATTTCTTGGAATAAATTGAAAGCACATTTATTGGCTCTTTTAAATTTATCTTCTTTAATCCTGATGAAGAAGTGCAAGCATTTTCTTCAGTATTTATTGGGGAGAAAGAAAATTCCCAGTTGACAGAAAGCAAAGCAAGTGCTGACTAAAAGAAAATTACCTATGAAAATAGAGCTAGAATAAAAACTTAATTTCAGCTCTGCTGCACTTGATGGGCTGACAAGAAACAAGAATCTTTACAGTCAAGTAAAGGATAATCACTGACAGGCTCAGATCCAGCTATATGATCTCTTGAGCGAGCTCAAGGCTAATCCAGAATTGCATGAAACTTTCTCAGTGTGCTGTTTCTTTAATTTTCCTGGGATATTTTGCAGTTAGTGAAGTGAACTGTGTAACTCTTCACAAGATCTGAGCTTTGAAGGCCTTGAGGCAGGGGTGGCCATCAGCCGTGCAAGTCTAGATAGCAAATAACTCAGCAGGATAAGCAGTGGCTCGCTGCCGAGCAAGGACACATTCAAGTGCTTCTCAGAAGGCAGGTCTGAATGGGTTGGAAAACAATGGCAATTCTGTGGTGCCACAAATGCCTGAGCTGACCTTCACCATCCCAAAGAAAAATTCCACCCCACTGGAGTCAGTGTCCTGAAAAAACACCAAAAATGGTTTCCCTTGTGCTGGAGCTTCACTCCCATGATGCGCCTTGTGACTCTGTTACTGACTTAGTAAATGCAAGAAGAATTCATCAGGTATTTATCTGGTTTTTTGTTTTGTTTTGTTTTGTTTTTTTTAAAAAAGGCACTTTACATACTGTTAAGACATCGTTTTGTAGCAAGTTAGTGTTGCTTACATAGTGTCTCCAATTCTGACGTGCTTGCCCATATTTTTAAGAGCAAGTTAATTACAAAACCAGGATAAGTGTGATCTCTCCTCTTTTTGGGAAATCCTTAATTACAGTTGCTAAAAAATGAGGATAGTTTTTCTCCCTCAAAGACATGCTGAAAAAAAACCCCATTAATTGAATGGATAAACTGAATTCAATGCATATCTAAGTGGTTTCGATTTCCTTCAGCTGTTCCAAAGCAAAGCTTTCCTGATATTTCCTAGAAGACATCAGAAATGTATCTATGCAAACTAAAGCTTTTACAAATTTTGGAGCCTTCCCAAGGGGTCCAGTCTTTCCAGCTGCTTCACAGATGGATGCTCATGTGCACAGGATTGGGGTTCACCTGAGTTTTCAGGACGGATTTCTCCTGCGTCTTTCCTCCAACCCAGTGACAGACTTGCAGTAGGGACTGCAAAGAAAAGAGGGACAGTTGCATCCCTCCTTTCCAAAGCCGAAGCAGCTGTTTTTCTGCCAGTAGGGCTGAGGGCCAAATACAGGCTAGCAGTGGGACTACAGTTCCCACATAGAGAGGGACTAAATCCTAATTTACTGAACTTAATAAAATTATGCATTAATCACATTAATTTTTTACAATCCTTTGCATTTTTTTCTCCTAACATTAGGAACTACTAACTAACTCACGCTACTTTTTACTATTTTGTTAGCGCTTTATTCTCACATTTTAAATAGTTTGGGTTTTTATTGTACTCTAATAAAATTATTTTCAGATTGGGAAAAGCGGTTTGTAAACTGTTGTTTAGCACCTTCCAGCCTAGATTCAAATGATCCTCTCCTTTATTTCAAAAGTGCTGGGGCCTAGCACAATGCAGGGCTCCCTGTTATGGCCATGTACTTTCTCTTCATCTCCTTTCAATGTCTAAGAGATTTATTTTTGTTTAGCTTTCTCTCTCCATTCAAATTGAGATTACTATTATTAAGGTGCATTTGAAGAACAGAATCCCACTCTTTTCTCTTTATTTTTGGCTTTTGGCTAACTATGCCTGATAATTACATGTAACCACTTCACTTTGTAATATATTCCCCATATTTCCCTTCCAGCTGACCTAACACTTTCATACAGTAACATACTACAAAGTTCACTAACCCTTTTTTATCTGGAGGCATAATTGGGACTCTGTGTTCATGAATTTCTGAAGTCCACATCAATCCTTCTAAGCAAACTTCCTTTCAAATGCAGATAGAGTACTTATTCTCAACTTGATGAAGAATGCTCCTTTGCTCCTTTATTATATGCTTTATGATATCTGTTTCATAATATTAAATGGTGAAAAATGCTCATACTTAATTTTCATGGTGTTTAAAATCTATTTTAAATTCATGTTCAACAGCAGGTGAATAAGAGCTGACCTGCCTGTTAAAGGATTGTGAATGTAATTCTGTCCTGAACTCTGTACAAACCTCTTTTGTGGCAGCTTCTTTCACTCAAGGTTTACTGTGTTTGGCTGTATGAGGTGGGTTTCTTTCCCACTGCAGGTTAATGTTAGGTAACAAAGGCACATGAATAATCTGGAGGTCTCTCAGGCATGTGTGTGCTGTGTCACATGTACACATGGATGCATGCCATCCCAACTATCAGGAGTTTTGGACTGCGATCTCTGCAGATCTGTCACCAGTAACACCCACTTGGGGACACTTGCGCCTCTGACAGCCTCTCAGCCATTTCCACATAAACGCTCTTATGGCCGGGGAAACTAACTGCCGTTAAGCATCAGCTGACGGAAATAATTAAAAAAAAAATTTAAAAAAATGTAGCCTGTTTTTACACACAGCCCAGGTCACCTCCTGGCCCCACCTGTAGGCATACCTAAAGCTTGGGATGTGAGAGTGAGCAACTGCTTGTGCATGAGAGCTGCTTCAACTAACTGCTCAAACTGTGCTGCTGTAAGAGACACAGCTCCCTCAGTTACCTTGAATTAAGTAAGAGCTAGACAACTCAGGCCACAGACCCTCCGTGGTCTAAGGCCCTGATCCAGAAAAGCATTTAAGTGCATGCTTGTTTACCCCTTCTGTACAATGTTCATAACCACATGCTTATACGTAAGGACATTCTGAAGTCTTACTGAAATAATTTTGCAAGGGATTGGGATAAACAAATTCTGGCCATTCTACAGGCAGAAATTTATTAAATAAAAATATTGGGTTTATCTCTTAGGTTTCTGCTAATAGAGCTAGGGTGTGGCTTTCTACAAGTGCAAGTCAAAATTACCTTGGAAGTCGCTTTAAGACACTGCCTTTGTCTTGTTCTCTATTTTTCATTAGCAATTCACCACAAAGAATGCATTTCGCACCAATTCAAAAATAAGGCCAAGCAGCATGTTAATCTGCATTGCCTGTAGGCCTGTGAACTGTGTTTCAGAAAGCACTGGTATGTATTTTGCTACTTTAAAACAAAAAGCAAACCAAATGGTCACACAGAGGGTACTTAATCAGTCTGCCAGCACATCTCTCTGCCATTAAAAATTTATTCTTATTCTCTATAGATTGATCAGGGTAATATATGAATGCTATCTGGCTTTCATGCCCAGACATACGTATGATCAAATGTGTGTCTGGCTTACTGCATTCCAGCGCAAAGAAAATGTTGTTGCTATGTTTTACACTGGGCTGCTAAGAGTGATGTTCAGAAAAGCTGCTGAACTATCTGTGACTGGTGGGAAAACTCACTATTTGAAACCGCAATGTTCAATCAGGTGAAGGATGATGAAGAAAGAGGCACCACCTGCACTTGCTCTGATTATTATAGGAGTACCTGAATGGCTGGCAAAATGCTAGTAGTATTTTTCCCTGCTGTACAAAAAGAAAAAAAAAAAAAAAAAGGAAAGAAAAAGAAAAAAAAAAATTAAAATAGTTAGGGACAACAACTACTATTCATTGCATAAGTGCCATATTCTTGGTTATATAATGCTCTTTGCCCTAATAGTTGGAATGACCTAAAAAAGAAGATGCGCTTCATGTATTACCCCAGTATAATTCTCTGAATCAAAATCCACAAGATTCAGAAATACAGTAATGCACATAAAAGAAGGCAAAACAATGAAGGGTTTTGGCTCTGCCTACTTTCTTCTGGGGGGAGTTAATTTGCACCAAAAAAACAGACAAAAAATAAAGAATGTCACCTTTTCTTTCTTTGAGCTGATTGGAAGTTTGCCATTGTCTCTGAACCAGAATTTAACCTTGGGACACATATCTGGATTGCCGGGATAGAAAAAGATATGTTTAGAAGTAAAAATATGGGAAAGCTTAAGAGACAGTGACTGAGTCTGCAAACAGCCATAAAACCTTGTCTTGTGTTGTTTTGTGCATTGTATTTTCACACACACAGCTTTGGAAGGAATGGTCCACAATAATATAGAAATTGTAGTGGTCTTTTAAGACCATCTTTGTTCATCCTGTGTACTAAGCCCAAGGGTAGGTCAGGACCACCAGCAATTAAAAAACAAACAAACAAACCCACAAAAAAAAACCAAATCAGAAGAAACCTCATTCATCCCCACAGGACAGTGGGCATAATGGTCATTACTAAGGTAATGACCTTTTTACCTTTTTACAGGCAGAAACTGTAAAAATACTATTACTGAAGAGTATATATTAATGTAATATATATTGCTAATACTTTAGTATCTATTACTAATATATACTA
>WEKY01035715.1:2479-15418 GCA_013390045.1 Picathartes gymnocephalus
AAAGCAAAAAAAAAAGAAAACATATTAGGTGGGGATATTTTGTGTTTGGTTTTGGGCTTGCTTTTTTTTTTTTTTTTCATACAAGCACACATACTAAACACAATTAAAAATATGTGAAAGCATTTAACACATCAAGGTGAGAAGATACCAATTTTCCTTCATACCAAATAGCTATTTAATATGACTAGCAAAATCTGAACTCAGTGACTGAATGGCAGTGCTGTTATTTTGAATAGGATACACTTTCACTGGGGGTGACATTCTCAGCATAGTCCAGCAAACATTTATATTTCACTAAATGCTGCGGGATTAATTAGACAGTGGCAGAAGCAATCTTTATGAAACATTGAAGGATAGAAGCAGATTTATCATTTATCTAATGCCATTTCAGAAGAAAGAAAAATAAATATTCCTTGATAGTTTTTTCCTCAAAACATATTTGTTAGGTGGTCTGCCAAATTAACAGCACCAACTGACACCCACTGATGTCAGGTTTTTTTACTGGAACCCAAAAAAGCATATTCAGAATATTGTGAATTTTAGCCAGGTCCAGAATAATCTCCCATTAAATCCAGGGGATTTAATCAGCTTCTTGATCAACTTCACATGTTTTACATGGCAAAAGGTTTCAAAAGACAAACCCAAGGCTGGACAAAGAACCTGTAATACAACTGAATCTGAGATACAAGCGCATTAGAAGAAATTTGAGAAAGTTAACTCTACATGAATGGCAAAGGGAAAATACACTCATGGCTAAAATTAGATTAAGATGTAATTTCACCTCAGATTACAGCAAGTTACTAAAATCTTGTTTTTAAAGTGAAGAAAAAGCAAGAGGAAGAGCATTTTCAGAAAGCAGAGTTAAAGCTAATGGTTTATCTCAGCTCACAGTAAAGAAGGGTCAACAGTTTTCCAAGACAGCACTCCCAAAGTGCAGTCCAACTATAATTGTATCATTTAGACTACATGTGTGCCTGTTCTATAAGGCACACTACCATAGAAGTCTTTCCTTGACCAAGGTAAATGACTGCTCTGAACAGGGAGCAGTTTCTGAACTTCCAGGCGCCACACTAAGTTTTTATTGCTCAAATGGAAGCTCAAGCCCTACCTGACAAGGCCTAAAAATGTTTATCTTATGGGGTGAATGTGGGAAATGTGGGTGTGTCTAATTAATGAATAATGTCTACATACGTCTACATGGACATATAAATATTCATATTAAGCAAATATCACAGCTGTAAAAAAGCATTTATTCCTACTCACCACATCCTTGAGATTTCTTACTGTTTGTCTTTCAGAGATTCTCACACAGCATTATTTACCTACAATGAAAAAGGTAAAAAAACTTCCCACAAACAATGAATACCTCACAGTGCTCTGTAATTTCACTCTCTTTGAGGTATAAGACAGAAATGGACATCATGTTAGGGAAAACTAAAAGCATTGTAGATTAAATCAGGCACTGGTAAACCCCAAAATTTAGTTACAATAACTGTGATAAAAATTTACAACGGAGATTTATGATTTATCCAAGTCACTGCAAGCAGCATACCAGGTTACAGTCATCCAGTAAAGCCATCCAGCTTCTTCCCGCCCACACATTCACATGTCCAAGGCAGCACAAACACACCACAAGTAGGTGACATGGCTATGAAAAGTCTCCATACTTCACTCTGTGGGAGGGTAACAAACTAGCTGATCTAAACTTTGAGGTTCAAGAGATATAAACTCCCAAATCCCTCATCCTAGCTCAAGATGAAAACTATCCTTAAATATGAAAGAAGTATCACAATGGCCAGTTAGTGACCATGCATCAGGCACAACACCACACCACAAGTTGTATGTTCAGGTGGCTGATTAAGGCTACAGGAACATGTCGATGCCAAATCATCTTATTTTACTCATGCTCACAATTTCTGCTTATACTTCCAGCCTAGTCTGTTGTAATTGCCAGAACCAATCATGATCCAGCAGTCAGAATTAACAGGACCATAAGAATTATCATTATCCACTCTTGAATTGCCCTTTTCATCGGCGAATCCCAGTACATGCTCCTCAAGGGAAATCTGGGAATGCTGGCAGAAATGAGGAGATGCTGAACTTGAGAAAAACACAGTAGCAGGCACTATGGTACAACAGCCAGAGAAGTACAGAATGACTCAACAACTCTAAGCAGATATTTCTAAAGCATGCTGCTAGTTTTGGCACTGTTGGTGGTATCAGTCTTAAAAATTAGGCAGTCATTTGACATAAAAAGATAAGATATAGGAACGTAAGGCAGGATATTTTGTGTAATAAATTTAAACTACAGCATCTTAACAGGGATTGTGAAGTTATAGTCAAAAAATTGCTGTTCCAATTTTATTTCATTATTTCAATCAAGAGCTAGAACTAATCTGAAGAAACTTGCTAGTCTCAGTTCATAAATTCTGAAAAATTGATAAACCTGACATATTTAAATATGCATTATCAGGTTATATATATTCTTCAAGAAGTCTTAGGAGACAGTCTAGCATTCAAGAAGGATGGGGTTTTGACTAACAAATGCCGGGCATTCATCAGACACTTGGAGACGACTTCACTTTTCGGAGAAGGAAACTACTTTAGACAGCTATCATAGGCAATAACAGGAGAAACAGTTAAGTGTCATAACCTTCCTCCCTCTAATAACAGTCTTTAAGTAGTTTGGTATAGCATTTTACCCAAAGAATTATATTTGGGATCTTGGATTCCTTAAAAATCAGATTTATAGGTAATTGAATAAACTGTAATCACTTCTACCAAGAATCAGACCTTACTTGGAAAAGCTAATGCCAGGTTTTCAAATTGGGATCATTTCTCTTTAACTGTACTGTAAGTACATTTGTTCTGGCGGGTCTCATATTTCAGGCAGCAGATCAAATAAGATTGCAGTTTCGTGTATCATTCCAATTTGTTCTTGGTATTGTTTGGGCAAGTTTTAAACATTTGGCTATAGCATTTCAGTACAAATTAGCCAGAATAATGTAAGGTTTCAATTTGCAGGTTTAACCCTACCAATGTCCCAGCTACTTTCACCTCTTATTTGAACTCTAATTTAAATGCTGACTGTAATGCTGTTGTTGTAATTAGCAGAACAGTTCTGCAGGAACACTGCCTAGTAGATAGCAAAAGCATATCAAGATGTGGTTAAGCACAAAAAAATAGTGCTTAAGAGCAAGCTCTTGACTACTTTGTACCTTCACATACTGCTTGAGGCGATTATATTTGTGTATGCATTCAGATATGTTGGTTAAAGGAATTTAAATAGTGAGCTCTGTTTATTTGGCCAAACCGTTTATAGTTTTGGATTTATTAGCTGCCACGCCTCTCAGCCTCATCTTACTCCTCCTCAATCTTTTTGGCTTGAAATGATTCTGTTTTGGCACATTCTGCAACAGAACATTTCACTTTTCTAGAAAACTCCCCTGCGAGAAAAGTAACACAAAACCCCAAGAAACTTACCTAGTCTCCAGTTTCACTACCAACTCAAAACAGTCACAGTTCACTCAAAGCCAACTGAATCTCTGCCCAGTTCCAAGCAAGCAGGGGCAAATTCAGGCACTGATACCAACTTCTGACACACTATGGTTTACAGAAAGCCTGCTTTGACAGAACTTCAACAGTAGAACTAAGAGCCCAAATACCCAATAAGAGGCTGCAAGGACAGGAGGACAGAGATGAAAAGGAAGAGAACTGCCATCAAAAGACTAGGAATTATATTATATTATATATTTGCATTCATCCAGAAAGAACACCTGCAGGTTTTCATTTCTGATACTGGGTTAATAAACTTCTACGTTAAAGAGAAAATGAAAAGTGGTAAAGAACTGAAGTAGGAAAAGATTTCTTAACAGGTTATCAGATAAAGAAAGGGATCTGAATAGCTCTTTCTGCCAAAGGGATCGTCAAGAAAATCTAAGTAAAAAACTGCATCTCTTTTAAGCAATAGCCTTTAGCCACAACATCTAGCTCAGTGCCCCAAGAGGCTACACAACTCAAAAGCTTCAATGGAACTCCACTATACCAAACAAAGCTACCCACCTATTTATGTGAACCTTAATACAAAGAAAGGATGTCTATTTGCAGACTGGTTCTCTGAGATTTTTATCTCCCTCTGAAAAAAGATAGGATTGCACTCACCTGAATCTCAGTTTGAGCTGATTCTCTGTCAGGAATCATTGTAAATACAAAAAGCATTCAGTAGCAAAGAACCTGCTCCATCTTCACAATTTTTTATATTGTCCACAATCCACAATGCAAGAATGTCTCCTCTTAAATTCATTACATAAATTAAGAATTACTCAGAGATCCAAAAGATTCCACATGTTTTGAAAAAATGTGATTATGAAGCCAAAAGAAATTAAACAAATTACAGCCTCCCTGAAAGTATCCTATAACAAGTACTTTGTTCCTTCACCTATAAAGTGAAATGAGAGGCACACAACCCAAATAAATTTGTGTTCAAGAAATGTCACTTAATATATTCCCATGTAGAGCAGTGATAAATGTTTTCTGATACCGAGGTCAATTTTTTCTGGAAAAAAAGAAATTTTTCTATATATAAGATTCAGTGGCCACAATAAAAGGATGGCCAACAGCCCCAAACACAGCCTGATCAACCAAGCCATCATCTTGCACAGGATACAGCAGCACTTCTACCTGAGTAATTAAAGCATTACATATTTGCAAAGTACTACATTTTCACACAGTTGCCCCCCAAGACAATTTAATGGAGGGAATGGCTTCTAACGAATGTAATTGTTGCCACCAGGCTATAGGCCCTCCTGCTCTGAGAGTCATAGAATCACTTAGCTTAGAAAAGACCCTTGAGATCATCAAGTCCAACTGTAAATGCAGCACCAACAAGTCCAGCAGAACGGCTACAAAACCCAAATAAAACAGGAAGGAGGATACAACTATGAAAGGGAGGGCTTTTCAGTACACACCTAAACTGCAGAAGAAATACGTCTTGGGTCGAGATGCCTACAAACAGGTACTGCCAAAACAAATTCGTTTGATCTCCACGCTAAACATATATTGCAGTGTACTCTAGAATTTTCAAAGTACTGCAAAAGGAGAAACAAAGTAGAATATTTACTCCTTGAAGGTCCATCGAAGTCAACTAAAAATAAAATTTTAACTTCTTCAAAATACAGCAGCTGGTTTCACCATGTTTTTGCAAAACTCAAAATACTAAGATTTAATGGGATATTTTCAGAGGTACTTCAGCACTGAACTGCTCTGCTAAAATAGAGTTTTGCTTCAGACCTAATCCTTCAATTTGATTTTAGAGAAACTGAGAAATAAATTAGAACTTCTACATTGAGCTCATACATGAGCTCTCAATTTAAAGCTGCTTCTGGATTACATCTTAATGATGCTATACATGAAGTGCAAACAGTATTGATATTTAATCTGAAAAACAGTCAGTCAAGTTAATACAAAGTGTCCAGCTCGGACATAACATTCCACGCTTCGCAGGTAAATGTTAGAAGAAAACTCTCTGATCAAGGTAAGCCCATACCAAAACAGTCATTCAGTCTAATCTTCTAAATCAAGTTTCAGACAATAATACTCCAGCTGAGACTGTGTCTAGCAAATTGCTTTTAAATGGCCCACAAAAATCCATTTAGTCTTTCACTTGCCAGAGAGCAATAGGGGGTAGGAAAAACTCATACGTTCTCAAGTTTCTAACTATAATTGATTGATAGGGTAAAGAACTGCAGACAATGTCAGACACTGGAAAATAAGTAAAAAGCAATGTATATTCAAAGCTAAAGAAAACTGTATCCTCAGAAGAGGAGACAGCATGGAGACATCAGTGTGCACACACACCCACAGGCTACCACGCTTCCTTCTGAGCCAAGCTGTAGCCAAACAGGTCTCTACAGCCTGTGATTTACACAGAGGACCAGACATCTGGGTTTTGCCACTTTCCCTTCACTGAAGTACGCAAAGTGAGAGCCACTGGACTCCAATTTCAGCATCGGCACAGCTTCACCTTTGCATCCCGCTCAAATGTATCGCTGGTATGTCCAAGCTTGAATTTAGGAAGCTGCATGGTCTGACAGGTACTGTCTGCTTTCCTCCATGCAATGAAAACAGAGTAGTGGTTACCTCTCTGACGCATCACTGAGCGAAGCTTGTTCAGCTAAGGATACCAACACACACTGCCCATCTCTGGAGAAGATGTGCACTTCACCCAGACACACTCAATAGCATGACCAACATTCTGTCTCTTTCAAACATAAAATATTCCACAACTCTACAGATGCTCTAAAGTCACAATGTGAGGGAGGGTACTATTATTTTGGCCATAGCTGCACCACCCATGCCCATCAAGAGAGTTAAATGATGTTGCCTTAATAGGATATCTAGGACTGGAACAACAAAAGCCATTTCAACCATCTTGTTACCTATTTCTGGTACCCTTTCTGTAGAGAAACATCATCGCTCTGAAACTTGACAGATAATGCAGTTGCAGTCATCAGGATGAAGAGTGTGGTTTGATTGCTTAAACTGCTGGCAAGATAACACCTGCTGTCAGATACCTCCTGAGGTGGTTTGGTCTTCCAAGCAAGAGTCCTGCTTGACATCTTTTGGCAGTTCTTGGGAGTCTCTACCTGCCTAAGCAGTACTTTACATGATTGCTTCTCTGCTGTAGAGTACCAGAGCAAGGATGGATCAGTCCCACAAATTTCCTTCCTAGGTGTTTCAAGGCATTCCTTCACTGATTCAGCTATTGATTCAGCTTCAACAAGTGTTGTGTCACCTGTCTTACAGAAACAGAAGACAAGCTGTGCAGAACTGGAAAGGTCTGTTAGGTCTGTTTAAGAAGCTGTGAAAGGCCTTCAGCCCCAAACAAATATTATGCTCTTGACAGAGCTGGGCACTCAGGAAGGCAGCTGGCAATAGAAATTCAGAGGATGCAGAGAAGCTGTCTGCCAGTTGCTCAATCAGGACCATTTCCCATAGCAATGAAGGTGAAGAAATTTTCACCTGCAATGTTTCCCAGTCCTTCCTATGCCAAACCTAGATGCATGCAGCTTGCCACACAACACATGGCTCATTCACAGGACAGCACACAGTGCTGTGAATTTACAATAAAGGCAGAATCAGAGCATTCTGTCCCTGCAGTAAACAGTCTCTGGTAAAAAGAAAGACACGTGTACCAACCTATGTGGTGGGCAGATACTACTGTACCATGGCAAGCAAATACTAGAGTGGAGTAGGTAAACTTAACTAACAGTTAAAAAAATGTTATGCAAACACCCCAAAATACGTAAGTGCCACTCCTCGTACAGCATCTACCACAATCAGACTCCTGTTCTTAGCTCGCCCCTAGACATTACTCTATAACTGAACAATATAAAAACATTCAGTCTTCTGTAAGCACAGAACTCAAGTCATCTGGTGGAAGGTATGAGTCTTTATTATCAGCTGAATCCTCCTTCAGCATAAGTCTACTGCTCATGGGGAAAAGAGGCAGCATTAGTAAAAAATCCAGACACATATTTGATAAATGTGCCTTCCAGTAACAGCACCAGTTTCAACAGCATCTGTTTTGCCCCAACTAGTTCCATGTCTCTGGTCTCATTTGCCTTCACAGAACTCTTATGCTTCCTGGTTATGACACTCAAAGTACCGGCCAGATTATGCAGCAATCCACATTAAGGTAATTTATACTAAACTACTCCACATTAATAATTCCTCAGGAGAAAGAAATGGTAAGAAAGTAGTAATAGCCCAGGCTGAGAAAGAAGCTATTTCTGAATCTATTGTCAAAATAAGTGTTTGTCAAATCACACTATTCCAGGGAACAGAAGAATTAGGCTAACATCTGAAATTGCCTCCAAGTATAGAATACACAATTACACTGCTCTGAACTCTGATTTTGCATGTGAACTCATAAAAAGATTTTTACTACAGCATCTGCTGGCCTGCATTTAAGCCTCCCTCGCTAATGAATTAATCAGCTGCAAACTAGTGGTGAAAATTTCAAGATCAGTATTAGTATTCACTGGTTCAATAATGGGCTAAATTAAGAACATAAATCATAGAGATCAGTAAGTGATTATTTTGCATTATCTTATTTGAATCCAAGGAAAAAAAAAATGTTTTACAGACTGAAGTAGAACAGAAATTCAGAGCAATTATTAAGTACCAACTTCAGAGTTTCCACTATTCTTCAGTGGTTTCTTTTCTTTTTCACTCCTGGCTATCATAAAGAGAACACATTTCCTAAATTTATTTTGTGTCCTGGTAATTCACTTCTTTCAGGTACCTCAAAATTTTTGAATCTGAGGTTTAGAGAAACATGAAGTCTACTATTCAACTTGATATTTTTAACCATTTATTTGTTTGTGGTAAAATTTATTGGCTGGACTAAAAAGCACAGATTCTAAACCAGTATCTATCATGATTCACAGATGCCAGATATTCATTCTTGGTATGAGATCACGCATGTTCAACAACAGAACTCCTGTGATTTAGATGGTCATCTATTACTTACATGAACTGCTTTTACTGAACAGATTCTACAGTCATAGTCAGACTTGCCGAACTAGAACTATTCAAAAGCCGGATTTCCTTTAACCATAGGAAATAAAGCTAGACTGAGAGCAATCAGAGCTTGTAACTTAATTTGTAGTGACAGAAGTGTAAGAAATCAGAATTATAATTTTATTATTACAAAGTAGAATCAAATCATCACAGAGTTAAACAGAAATACTAGTTAAGGAATATAAATGTACGATTTTAAAAAATCCTTCTAACTTACATCATTAAACTACACATAATTTCCTCTCAGCCTTCAAAGACACAACTGTAAAAACTAGGGCAAATATACTTCCATTTAACACAGTACACCTACTCACATGTAAGAAGTCAGAAAGGAAGAATCAACATTTCTCCGTTCATAGGCCAGTTAGTACAACATTGTACTGATAGTGACAGACAAGATATCTCCTTCCCCTGGACATTAAAAATCTAGCCCCCGGTGATGACATAATCCAGTAATTGTAGGTGAGGTGCATTGACCTGATTAGATCTGTGTCAGGTCTTCATGTCCACAGCTACACTTTTGAAAAACTCACCTCAAACAACTCACATTTTCATGTTGTTCACAGTATAAAAAGAAAGAGGCTGACATTTGATCCAAAATCTATGTCAAAAAGCTTCTATCAAGCATATCCTTCAAATATAACTGCAAAATCAGATCATGTAATACCTCAAGTATAAAAGCGTTTGCTGAAAAAGTGACACACAAAATTACTCCTAACCTGCTACCTTTGGGTTCTGCAGAAGTATCCTAAGTCCTTTCTTACAAACTTAAATCAGAAACTACCACAGGTGAAAGTGAAAACTTTAAAAGAAAGTGAAAAGTTTAAGAGAAGAACTGTTTTTGAATTTCTAGCAGACCAGTGCTACTGTACACAGAAGGAATGAGGAGGAGGGCTTCCTCTTCTGAAAACTGCTAGGATTCTGCTGGGGGGCCTGACCTGGGTAATGAGTACCAGCTGCCTACCTTCACTGGTAGCTGCATTCTTCTGGGCTTTGGTGGGTGTGTGATCCGTACTTGAACTCACGTCGGATGAGATGCTTGAGCTGCCCTTGCCTGCAAAAGGAGAAAGAGGTGGAGAGGGAGGGAGGAGAGAGAGAGAGAAAGAACAAACATAAGTATCAACTCTGAAATAGAAACACCTTCAATATCTGAACCTGGAACAAATCCAGGAAGCTTTAAACTAAGTTTAAAGCAGCTGATGTTCATTTTGTACACACCAGTATAGAAGTTAACTGCACTGCAGCTTCTTGTATGTGCATCTTCACATTTATTAAGGCTGCAAATAGTCTCCTAAGCCACAGGGCCTCTCACTACACATTGCTAAGCTCCATTGTAAATGAAATGTTTGTCATTAACAACATTAGGGGAACTTAAATGTTCCGTTTACTCATTCATATATCTCTAACACAGATCAAGATAAATGGTTACATTCAAAATGTGTTAAATGAGTTTAGATTTCTGTTTTATGTGTTTACATCATGTATTCAAGTCACGTGGGCATGTGAAAATGAAAGCAAGGTATCTGTTTTCTCCTTCACCATGCTCACTGCACGATGTAATACACCATTTCAAAACTAACTTCTCACTAATGGTGGAGGGTTTTTAACTGTAAATGATAACCTATGGATGTTCCTTCTCTTGTTTTCTCTCTCTAAAGCTTTTCCTGAATTTCCTACATCACTGTCTTCAGACCTTTATGCAGGATGTCAAATTCTAGATACAAGTTACAAACAAAAGAAATCCAAATACATATTAAAAATTAACCCAGATAGATACTATAGAAGAACAGAGATGGCTAAACCAAAGCTGTCTTTTTCTTTACCTGTGGGGATCTAAGAAGGAATCACTTCTGTTTCCTTTCACTCACTCTACTCAATCTCAGTAAGTACTAACAGGGAATACATTCTACTCTGCAGCAGGAATCAGACCAACCACTCAATGAGCAATAAGTGAGATAATTCTAGAGAGGAAATGCAGTGCATACTGTTACATTTTAAGAAGTTACCTATCCCCACAAACACTGCATCACTGAAGCCTTTAAGACCTGTGTTATTTTTTTGACCAAAATTAGGCTATATGCAGAAAGCTAGCTGACACCAGGTTTCTGTCACTTGAGTAAACCCATAATCACAGGAATGTTAGCAAGAGACTTTTCTGATCTGTTATTTCAATCAAGCATTCCTTGGGGTTCTGGGTTACAGTATGCCTGGTTTTCATAACATTTAGATGTAAGAGAGAGGTCTGCTTTTTAAAGGTGCCACAACAGAACAAGGATTTAAGTTTTAATGGGAAACGACTGGAGAATGTGCAAATGTAGGTTGCTTCACAACCAAGGTACTGCCACTTAATCTGTCAGCCAGCCCTAGAGAATTATTCTCCACAGAAAGTTGCTAAACATGCTTAGATTTGAGAGATGATTATGAATTGAACTGGAGTAAAAGGATATTAAAATAGCCAGAAGAAAGTTTAAAAATAAATGGCTAAAGCTGGACAGGGTAAAAGAAAGAAAAAAAGATTATTTCCAGTGATTCACTAACTGCTTTTTACATTCCTTTAAGAAGTTAAGCAAAACCAAGAAGCAGCACTTCCAGAATATCATTTCAATTGCTCTCAAGCTGTGACATGAGTTGAAGTAATAGACTGTGGTCTTTATAGAAATTGCTGCCCCAAAATAACTCTCCAGCTAAGGCAACGAGGTTTGTGGTAGAAGAAAGGCAGAAGAAAAAAGGGAAGGGTAGATGTTAAATGCTCCTTCCCAGGAAGAGACAAAAGAAAAAGAAACACATGCAGCAGCTGATAATCAAATCATTACTGACAGGAAAAGTATTTACATGATATTGTATCAAAAACTGCAACTGCAGAGGCAGAAACTAAAATTCCAAGGGGTATCATCACTCCTTAACAGATCAATAGAAAGAAAAACTATACAGACTAACTGGAAAAATTATTTCCTCAAAGCAAATAAACAGGATTTCCTCCAAAAAATAACTTTTCCCTCACCCTCCAAAAAAGATAAGGGAAAGGAAGTCAGTGATACCGAATAACAGCAGAGTTGCAAGATGGTCATATCTGGCACGAGTTTTTTCACAAAGTGAATGCTTCCCAGGCTCCACACCTCACCATTAACAACAGTACTTCTATTTAGCCCAAATACAAGCCCACCTCAAAGAACATAATCGACATATTTCACCCACTGTAAGCTACTAATTGTCAGCATACCTAGCAGTAATATACTTACAGTTGCACACAATTGTGAAATGCCTGAGGAAAGTGTAGATATTTATCGTTTAAATCTACTTGAACTTTAAAACATTTTAACAACCTTGCAAGAATTTAAAACTAGAAATTAAGGAAAAAACAAAAACGTATTTACTGCTTTGGTTGGGTACACTCTACCTGTAATTATATTTTTAGATGGAGTTTTCTCTTACTGTATACAGCCCCAAAACTAGCCTTTTTCCTTACCACCTACTCTGAAACTCTCCATTCAGATGAGGGGGAAGTATGAGAATTTCTAGTAATTTTCAATGTGTTTCAAAGTAGACTAGCTGACACTATATATCTTTTGTTTTGTTTTTCTTCAGTGCAAAACAAAGCTTCTAGTAGGCTAGATTTGGCTACTGCAGATTCATGGATACATGCCAGAGCTAAAACACAATCGTATTTAAGTATTCTCCAAAGAGGCTGTTCAGCCTGGAGATTGCAGTTGGCCTCTTCTCCCAAGTAAGAAGTGACAGACAAGAGGAAACGGCGTCAAGTTGTGCCAGGAGAGGTTTGGGTTCGATACTAGGAAAAATTTCTGCACTGAAAGGGTGATCAGGCAGTGGAACAGCCTGCCCAGAGAAGTGGTGGAGTCACCATCCCTGCTGGTATTTAAAAGACATGTAGATGTGGCATTTAGGGACATGGTTTAGTGATGGACTTGGCAGCGCTGGGTTCAGAGTTGGACTCGACTGTAAGGGTCTTTTCCAACCTAAATGATTACATGGAATATTAGAATCATAGAAATTCAAAGACTGCCGATTTCCCTAATGCCATAGGGAAAACCTAAAGCACAGTGTAACAGTGATTTCCAGAGGCCAGTTCCTCTCCAATTCAAAAAGTGCACTGAGAAAGTCATTGCACATAAATATACCCTGAAAAGAGTTCTAACGCAATGACAACTAGAAGGATCAAACAGAGGGCAATATCGCAAAGACTACAGCACTAATGACTGTATTTGATCCTCTGCTTAAACAAATTAAAGGCCTGCCAATAGCTTCCCTAACATGACTTGCAATCATCTAGAGTTTCTTTCATACAGTCAACAGTTCTTTATTTCTAAACCAGAAGCTGCAATCAAAAAAAAAAAAAAA
>WEKY01035715.1:15448-30381 GCA_013390045.1 Picathartes gymnocephalus
AAAAAAAAAAAACTGCACTATGGTAGTGGCTAGATATGGTAGAAAAAATCTATTTTCCTAGAATACAAAATCATTCACACTGGGAGTGAAGGTAGCATGTACTTCACAACGCCTGCAAAGAATCACACAGCCACACAATTGCAATTCAAATCATGTCTCTGATCTGCTTCTGAAGAAGCAAAAGCAGGTATTTTTTTTCCGTCTACTAGTGCCAAAATCTTACAATAGTCGTAGGAACAAGATTCTAGCCGTCTTAACCTAGTATTCTATTTCCTACAGATTACATTTTGATCCTGCTGCATAGAAAGCTAGAATCAGGTAAGCATATAATATAACAGATACCTCTCCTGAACACTGTCTCTGTCTCCAGGTCTTTGCAGCCCATGGAAGTTTTCCAGCCATAGATGTCTTTCTACTCAGTAGCCCTACAGCCTTATTGAATTTACCTCATCTCTTTTTGAATCGCGACTATTAAAATAATGCGTTTAATTTTCTTTTTATCATCACAGATGGCTATATTGACTACAACATTATGTTGTTCTATAAAAGTGTTCACTATCTTCAGTTTTGCAAACTTTGGATTCTGCCAGTCACACTCACTGCTGAGAAGTGTCAAAGACCTCACAAGTCAGTCAGGACAGAATCAATGCAATTTAAACTTACCTGGGAAAGCACAGTCTGTAAGTGTAGGACACTGAAAAATTATTTTTGGAACCACATATGCAGAGCCTGTCCTAGTCTGAACAGCAGTTGAGTCCCCTTCACTTGCTCTGGAACAATTTTACTAGGTTTTTTTGCAGCACATTTGCCTTGGATTCTGATGTATGGGCATTTGCATGCCATATTTTGCACATCCTTCTAAGACAGGCTGACCTGACCGTTGTTTCTTATGTGTCACCCTGGAAAGTAACAGCAGTATTTCTCTTGACATCAAGTTTTTATGTGATGACACCTTTCCTCAGCAGGCAGTGACAGGTACCTCAGGAATTAAATAGACAGTAGTGCCAAATTCACTGCTTGCCATGCTGAAGTGAAGCATTAGACAAAATGCCAAAACAGAAAAACAAAATAATCATTTAGGGAAAGACAGCAGAAAGCAATTAAGTCCAGAACATCCACTAATCTTTTTAACTGTCCAAAAGTGTTACATTACAATGACTCGGATGTAAAAAAATCTGAAAATTTTGTTTACCTAAGCCATCAATTCTTATCCAAATGACATTATTCAAATTAAACTTCTCAACATGAAAATGCATATGTGCATGGTTTTCCTACCAGATGATCATTACTTTCTCTTTTATATCTTCAGACATGTTCTTTTAAAATCAACTACATGCCAACCACATCAAGAAGAGATCCAGAAAAAAAAAAAAATCAATCCAAACCTCAAAGCATCAGGGATCATTCAAGAGGAAAGAAAAATCTCTTTTCCTTCTCTTGTTTCCATGACACACATTATGCTGATCCAAGTCACCAAAACCTCAAGTGTATCTCCTTACAATCTGCACCTCCAAAGACTGCAGACTCCTAGTGTGTTTCCAAGTATTCCCATGGAAATCAGCAGCCTAGTGCAGTACTTGGGCTTTGCGGATATATAGCATCCTTTAAAGATGCAATATATCAATTCATTTATCCGGAGTAAGAGCGAAGTTGGACTACACACTTTGGACAAACAGTCTCCTTGAACTTCACATTTGTACCAATGGAAATTATATGTCATTATATGTTATAAAACTAAAAATAGATATTCCATCTATTAATTCTTAACTGCTGAGCAAACTACTACTGTTTCAACACTGAAGTTACCTACCTACAATCATTGTTACTCACTGAACTACTTTCAGGATGAAATATGTTCATTTACAAATTCACGTCTATCTTCTGCCCTAAAACCTTAGAAGTATGGCTCTTAAGCTTGCTCTTTTTTTTTTCCAAATTAAAACACATGCCAACATAACAAGCAGGCTCCAAATTTCATTCCACCCAACACTTGTCAGGATATGATAAAACAAACAGTAATCTGCACAAACTCCAATCCCAAGGAAAGGAAATAAACTGAATGTTTCACAGGAAGCACACTGAAGTTTGAAGAGTTTGCAGTTATGTGCTAGCACTGGCACTTTGGGACAATATTTCTTAAAACTTTCACAAGCAGAATCTCCACAAGCATTTTTACATTACTTTTTTTATTTTAAAACCACAATTCCAGCTTCCAGGATTGTGAAATTTGGCTGTGAAATCTGGCAAAACTTAGCTATGAAATAGTACACTTAGTTCTGCAGCTTTTCTGTAAGTTTTAAGCTAAATTTCAATTCAGATCCCACAGGCCAATTTGGCCAGTTTTGTTCTTCCAGGCAGTGCCTGTCTCACCTTCTCAAGTACCACAGCACACGACTAAACCTCCTGCAAATGCCAACAGGCTGCACTAACGTACTTCTGGTAGGGAGTAAGTTACCTTATGTTTTTTATTTCTTTTAGGAACTTGTTCCAGGTGCAGGTACCAGCCAGCTCCACTGGCCCCACCACAGGGCACGGCCGAGCCCCTCAGCCATGGGTGGGCAGGCACCCCGAGCAGGGAAGCGCCGAGGTGTGCACAGCCCCTTCACGTCACCTTTCTGAGGCAGTGTTACAGCCAGATCAAAGAAGCCACTTGAAAGGTGAAGCTGCAACAACGAAGGCAATGAGCATTATTTAATTTTTACGTAAATAGGGCTGTGGAGGTCCTGCAGCTAGCAAGACACTATACTGCAAAATGCTTTTTCAAGCCTGTTTTTCGGCATAAAGTGCAGATGTGGGATTGAATTTTTCAGAACCATTTAGCAGAATGTTTATTACTAGCAAGGCAAGACTTCAGAAAGTCTGGATTAAAATTGTGAAACTTAAGTAAAATTGTTTGCATAGCATAGATTCTAGTTGCCGTGCTAGAAGCCTACTGAGTTTGTAGTCAGGACATCTGTAACTCTCATCTTGGTGCTAAATAACTCACTATGATTTTAGAATAACTAAAGGCTTTACTTAATGAAGTCTACAAGCGGACTCATCTAATGACTAAAAAGAGGCAGGGCACACACTGCCTCCTCTATGTAACAGATGATAATATCTTTTCTAGGTATTATCCCTTTTCTAGAGAACTTCAGCATTCACTGATGAGGCTTGTTAACCAAGAACCCTTATATGGGACTATGAAGGTCACCCTAATTTTTGAAGGCAGTACATGTCTGCCTTATCAAAAGATTTCACCATGCAGAGTGGCAAACAGCACAAACCACTGTTAGGTTTATAAAGAAGCAGTAATGCATCAAACTATTTGGAGGCCTCTCTTGACACCTGCTAAGGAGGCTGCATGCCAGAAGGTAATGCTTACTTGCAGCCAAACTTTGCAGCCAAACTTTGCACTCCAAATGTTAAGTTCTGCTTTTCAAACACACTGATAAAAGCCCAAGAACTGTTTAGTCTAGGCTGCCTGAGAAGGAAAAAATGCAAGGACTTTGCTTATTTGAACTCAAAGTGAGAAAACAAGATGAGAAATCTTTAACATCCTTTTTTATTACTTAGCAGGACTAGCATGTCTCATGACTAAGTATTAAAATACTATCTTGCACTGAAACGGCTTAGAGTGTATTTCAAAAATGGTTCCCACTCTATAACCTTCTACTTTGCCAAGGAAACATGAAAATAAAACTTTGGCCTTCCTACCACAGAATTTTCTTAGAAACTGTTAATTCACTCAGTATAAGACTTTCCATTACAAATTGTCATCCAATCATGTTTTAAGGCAAGCATTTACTCAAGATACGATGTTCTCAAATTTATTACCTAGCCTTAAGTCTTACTATTTTAATCTAACAGCCAAAAATAATTATTAAACCAACACAGGAAATTAATAAACACAACTAAGGCAAAACAAAACCCTTTTTCTAGTTTTATACTTTATCTGAGAAAGCCACTTCATTGGCAAATTCCCCACTAATGGCTACTTCAAATTTGCTTTTTTCCCAGCTCTATTGTAATTTAAACAAAATATAAATTGGTAGAGACTTCCTTTGCACTTTATTGCATAAGACAAGTCAAAGAGTGGAGGTAGCCTGAGAGGATAAACTCCAGTATAGATTCTGAAGTGGCTGCAACCTGTTATTGCATTGAAATGCATCAGACATTCGGTATATGTCTGAATTTCATTATATAGTTCAGTAGAACAATATCAAACCCACCCATATTTGTCTTCCACAACAATACCATTAACACTTAAGATCTGTATTTATATTTTCACAAACAACTAGATCCAAGATTTAAACAAAAAAGATTAATATTAAACTTACATTACCAATTTTACTGCTCCATCACGTACAGTGGAAGCAGAAGAAACCCCCAGCTGGAGGTGGCTGCTGTGGCAGTGCTGGGGGAACAGCTTTTTGGCTGTAGTACACATAACACCACAAAAATCAATTTCACAGTATCTCCCAAATTTTCAGCTTGAATATTGACAGCTGGTTAAGTCAGAGTTAATGGTAAAGAGTGGAGGCAGCGAAAAACCTTTATCAAGACATCATAAAAAGTACTCTGATATTAGTGGACGTTGTGAAAAGTGATACAAAAAAATCCTTCACATGAAAATACAGATCTGACAGCCTAAGATGACTTCTTTACTTAAAGAACAAAAGAACCTGACAGCTAAGGAAAAGCAGACAAGGATCACTCTACGCTTTTAGATAAGCACCGTCACTTCCAGCTTTTCTTTACTGATGGATACAGGGAGGGGAAGAGGGGGAAAGGGAAGTGGCTGACTCAAGGATGCAAGTAGAAGGAGACTTTGAAAAATAGTGGGATTACAAAAACTAAATGAAACAGATTTGTGAAAAAGGCATATAGTGATAGAGAGTAGTATCTTAAAAGCAGCTAAAAGGAGAGAACCTACATACTTTGAGAAATACCCCTACTTTTTCAACTGAAAATCAAGTTCGGCAAAGTTACAATTCTCATACTAGCAGGTTCAGAACTTAAACCCATCAATTAAACTGAGTCAAAAACAATTAGGAGTATGAAAGAAGCCATAATTACAAAAGAAATTAAACTAAGGCTTCACACAATACATTTGGCAAACAGCTTTAGATTTCTTCTTCCTTTTCCTCTGAATTCTATGAAATGTAAAGTTCTAATGTTGCACTAACCACAGATGTCTGGCAACGACTGCACTGAAAAATAAAAAAGAACCAAACCACAAAACAAAACCAAAAAGACCCAGACCTATTCAATTTTTTTAAAACACCGTTTTAACAGATCACTTTAATATAATAGGAAGTTCTATTACTCCTACTGAAAACTCTCTGTAATTTCAATTACATAAATTAATCTTCTAGTCTCAACTCTGTACACAGACTGTGCACACTACTGTAATTTGCCACTGCAGTCACTACCTGAACACTGAGAATAAAATTTATCTAAAACAACACAGAGGCTCATCTATCCCCAGAATATGAGCAGGATAGTTATTCTCCATAGGCATACTGTGCTTTCCATGCCAATTCAGCGTTTTTATTTCTTCTGCACCATTAGCTATATTTCAGCTCTCTTTCACAAAAAACCTTCCTGTCAGAAAACATGAAAACATGGCATGGAAACTCTCAAAAGAGTTAAATAAAAAAATGTATCTCCCTCAAGGCATTACAATCTCTTCATCTATTTTAATCACACCATATTCAGGGGTATCCCAACAAACCAGCAACAAAAAGACAAAGGACACTTTTTTAGCTTGCCCTACAACCTTCACCAGGGCCATGCTATTTATAACTCACACAGGTATTCAGTGGGAGAAGAACACATTAAGGAAAAAACCAGAGGTAACTAATATCTACCCTGTTGATAATTCAGTTTAATTTTGAAATGTTTTCCATTCTCACTGTTTAGTAGTATGCACGCCACTGTCAAAGATTGTTTGATTACAGGATTGAGGATTATAAAATTCCTTCTGAAGTATACCCATAAAGCTGAGATTGAACTGAGTAATTCTGAGGGAAAAAAAAAAAAAAAAAGCACTGCTTTCAAAAGTGTTTTATCTAATGTCTTTGTGATAAGACATGCTTCATCCCCCTTTCTTTCCAGCAGAACCAACAAGAAGCAAATCTGCTCTTTGGTACAACTCATCCTTGTCGTTTTCAGTATTGGCATCTCATTAGAGGAAAAAAAGAACACTGAAACTAGGGTACATCTCCAGCAGACAAGAAGAGAGCAGAAACAACAGAAGCAGAGTGGGTATGTCAGTGACCACTACTCATGACAGTTCAAACAAACACTTGCTCATGATGTTCTTGGTCTGGATGGTTTCTGGGAAGCAGCAATGGTGCAGCAGGGCCAGTCTCCAGCTCCCAATCACCCTGCCCAGCACCACACTGATTCTTGCAGTGTTCATTAATTCATCCTAAGTTTCTTTCTCTGAGCCAACTCACTACCTGTACAGAATAGAAGGCAGAGGGCATGATGCTTGCATTAATATTCTGTCATTCGACACCAAATCTTCGCCACACTTAATACAGTGTCATGTGAGCACTCTTAAAACACTCTGGGAATAATCTCTGCTTCTTGATCACAGTTTTGCATATATGTTTTACTTAATCAGTACTGGTAAAAAACTAACAGAAGCCACACCAAAGAAACATGGACCATTTTAGAGAATTTTTCCCAACCAAAAAAAACCCCAAAACAAGACACCCAAACAAACAACACCAAAAAAAAAAAAAAAAAAAGGAAAAACCCCAAAACCAAAAAAAAATTCCAAACCAAAAAAACAACACAAACCCCAAAAATAAAAAAAAACCCAACCAAAAAAAAACCCGCCACCACAAAATCCACAACCAAACAACCATGCAACCATTATTAAGATTTGAAATAACTGAGGTAGTTGTTAAATGTTGAGAGAAAGCACATAAAGTGGTACAATTGCCTGTAGCAGTGCAACAGCAATTATTACAGAAGAAACAGCTGATTATACACAAACTGCTGTCAAGAATCAGGTTGGTAACATGAGAAGGAAACTAGAAATACAAATGGGGATGTCAGACGGGCCGAGGCTAATGGCAAACACAGACTAGGCTCTGTGGTCAAGAGAATAAGGTCCAAGCACACTATCGACAAGATACGTCTGGTTCTCTCCTTGCATAAATTTCCAGTTATACATTTTAGTGGCTTTTGTAACATCCTGAAACCAGCTAAGCTACTTCTGCAGTGTAATAAAGGAAGATGGCCCAATTTGCTCTACTTAAGGATCAGCCCCTTACACCTCAAGTTACTTTGAATGATGTGCCTGATGAACCAAACTGAACTGAGCGATGCCCAGGACAGCAGCCTTTTCTGGAAGACCTGTTAGGCAAGAGTAGCCAAACGTAAGTGAATAGTTGTGCCACTGAACGATACAACTCAACTTTTCCCAGTTCTTTCAGTCTCTCTGGTTAGCTTCATTTTGCTGAAAGCAGTCACCACGGCTAACTCATTTCTGTCAGAACTGTTCCAACTCCTTGACTACAAGAAACTCCTGTCTGACAAGAAACATTCTCAAAGTGTCTTTCAAGTGTGCAGTAAAGATGTTCAACAATTTAGCCACTTGGGATTTAATTTGCATCTTCCTGCATTTGCTCCAACCTGTCTGATGATTTCTAGCAAGTCTAGTAAAATTTACAATCACATTAGTACATTTTTGCTAGCAGATAGAGCAAGCCTGGACTTTTACATGCAGAAGTGGAGCATGGAGCAGAGTAGTTATGTCCTGGGAACTGACAACAGTTGTGCATTTCCCTACACTCTCTCCTCTGAAAATCTCTGTCTAGTGCCATTTGGCACCTTTCATACCAAGCACTTCCTTAACTACTAAGTATCTGCTTTTGTAGATGTAGGCAATAGCAAGCTGCATTTTACTTCCAGGGAAGCATAGTTTACACGAGCCAGAGGGAAACACCTGCACCTCTCCAGTCTTGCCATGTCCATGGCTGCATATTAGATCAAAACACAGTTGATGTCAAAGAGCCACAGGTGCAGGAAGCTTGCTCCAGAGCTCATTTCCACAATATCCTTTTTAAAGGACAGCTTATCCTTTGCTAAACTACACTTCAGAGACCTGCTAACGACTCATATGATTCTTTTTCTGACATAAGTTTTAACTAAATGCCACTGTAAAACTACAGTTTGAGAAATACACCATGCAATGCCAAGAACCTTACTTATTCCTCTTAAAATTTAGTTTTCAGAAATTATCTGTACCATGACAATAGGAGCAAAATTGCTTGTCCAACCCAGCTAGAAGTTTTGCTGATTTATCTCATTCTCCACTATGCTATTCAGGGTAAAGTCTACAAGCTAAACCATTGTTCTAACACAGAAAGGGCCTTCAGAAGGTTGAGATACTCTTCTACCAGTTCATTAGTACATAGTGCAAAATATAATCAAAATGCAAAAAGAATGTCAGGGAATTTTTGCAAATTAATACTGAAACCCAATCACTCTTTACTGAAGTTGACTCCTCCAAAACTAAACAACATACTGAAACTAATACTGAAACAGTGACTTCTCATGTGATTAATTCTCATGTGTTATTTCCTTGGGTACTCCTTACCTTCATTAAAGGAAATCTAAGGCTAACATTTTTTTAAACACAGGTACCAACCCTACAGCAGCAGGAAGGCCATCACAGTCCTACACCAGCCTGGAACAAGCAAGCCCAGTAACTCTGCCCAGGGAGCACACATCAGAGGTATTTTAAATCAAATAGGCTGATTTTTCCACTTGTGCCAATAAGTGCATGTTCATCCACTACCAGAGGGCCTGAGAGAAGGCTGGAATCCTTAAAATCATCATCTGTTTTTCCACTGCTTGTCATAACCTCTCCCAAAAGAAGTCATGAGAAGGTACTTGTTCAAAGCATAAGTAAGCAGTGGCAGTTTGTATGGGATGGCAAGACAGAAGGATGGAAGTGAAGAATACAAGAGGAACTTGCCCTTTATCTATGTAAGAAAACAAGTAAGAATACATCTGAAATGTTGGGTAGCAGAGGTGAGATTGTATAAATATTTTCTAAAAAACCTCCTGTGCTTCCAGCAGGGGGGAACAGATATTCATACTACTGAATGATTACACTAGACCTCTGAAATAAAAATCAACAGCTACCAAAAGAAAGTTGCTATAGGAAAATAAAGAGTTTTAGACAGATTCCTGCTGCAATTCCAGCACAGCACAACTACTAATTCATAATTTAACCAAAAGAATAAATGCTATTTGAACATTCATGCTGTCTTGAAAACCCAGTCAGGTACCTGATTTCTGCATATAAATGCACACAGAGATGCATACAGTCAGGAAATGCAAGAGTGTGTCAATTTTTAAGATCACTTCAGAAATTCAAGTTGTACAATGCAACAACTGCACCAGTATTACTGTTTCAAAATTCATCATCTCCATTTCAGATGTCAGCGAACACCTCAAGGCAAGCTTTCTCCCTGGTTACCTCCTAATCTGCAGTGTTCTGACTTTTTCCTTTGCAATACAGCACATTTTTCTTTGAAGTAAAAAACACTCCTTTTTGAGCTGAAACCCAACTTCAGAAAGCATCACAACAAAATCTGAAGCTGCAGACAGAGGCATCTATTAATGACGAATATCTTTAGTAAGTCCACTCACAAATAACAAAATACATTTTGAATCTTATTTTTAAAGCATTTTAAAATATACATAACTATAGAAGAATGTTTGCCAAAGTGGCTTTGGCACACAAAGGAAGAGATAGATATCGAGCATGCATCCACTGTTCTAGGTCAGACAAAGGTTGATCCATCTCCGAGCTCCACTGACAATGCCAGACAGCAGACTCCATTTTGGCACAGTTATCACATCTGACTCTGAAGAAAAGCACACCTCTCAAAAAGGACTACTATCACACCCTTTTCATTTTCTCTCACCTTAAAAGCGTGTGACAACCGTTAGTAAAAATCTTTTTGAAAAGTAACTTTTTTCTTTTGAGGAGCAAATCACACAAAGCTTGATCTGTCAGCAGGGTGACCTTTCACTATGTAAGACTATCTCTATTTCAAAGGGATAAATCACAGCCTCAATTGTCATTATCCCACTCCACCAGCTTGCAGCAGTTCAGAATAACCTTTCTTAAGCACTTTCACAGTCTCCCTTTCCAAAACAGGCACCACTGATACACAACATCTTAGGGCAAGAACTTGCATTGTGTGGACTGCTCTCTTTAAAAATCAAGACATGAAACTATCCACAGGCAGTACCTGACATAAGGGAGGTACTGTTGACTTGAGATTTATTCACTATTTATCGTATCCCATCCTGCCAACTGAAAACAAAATATTCAAACAGCTCTTCCTTCACAGCCTTCCATTCCATCTATTCTCTAGCAACATCCACAGGCACTTTCCCAAGGTACTCTTCAAGCTCATGAAATCTCTTGAAATATACCGCCCTCTTTTAGTCTCTCAGATGAAGCTGTCCGTAACTTATGCAGTCTATTGGTAGGTAGGCAAATATCTATCAAGACAACTAGTATTAAATACTAGTTGTTTCCTCAAGTCTGCCTGTCTATATCCTTCTGGCTCTTTCAACAAAGAAGGTAAGCTCTGGAGGATTGGAATTTCATTCTATTGCTGCAGTCCAGCAGCAGGAACAACCAATGTTTCAATTCTGGAAGACTTCAAGGAAAGCTACTTCTACTCCTGGCAAGAGCAAACAGTTAGTCTTCTAATTTTCACTGAAAAGAACAGCAGAGAATAAAAACTCTGCAAGTTGATCAAGTACCCACCACAGTGGGTAAAACAAACTGCCAAGTGAAATATAACAGGACCCCTGCAAAGGAATGCAGGGTCATGACACACACGATCTTCCATAACAATTTATTCTTTTTTAAAAAGTTGTAAAAATCAAGGGATAAAGTAGGTGGTCATATCACTCTTCATCCAACAAGTCTACACCGATACAGTGCACTGAAGTAAACAAATTTTCATAACAACATTGTAAAAACGCACAGAAGTATCAGTAACTGATGGATGACTGAGCTGTGCTTGAAAGTGGCTACTTGCTCCTTCTGCACAGGCAGAAGGAAAAGATGCAGCTCACTGAAAACCTTACAGTTCTGCAAATGAGCTTGTTTGCTCACCATCTGTCCATCCCCTTTTGGTGTCTGTTCAAACTGGAAGAATACCCTCCAAAGAGCATGATCCCCAGGGTGCATCAGATTTCTGATCCACGCTGAATGCTGGGTCAGAGCTTGCCCGTGGAGAATGTTTTAATTACATCATGCTGGAATTTGGCACGAGTCCTGGCATTTAATTAAACAGCCGTTTTTTGAAGCAAAGCTCACAGCAGAGCAGACAAAGAGACACAGAGGGGCCTGATGATGTGCTTCACAGCAGCACTTCCCCTATGGCCCAGTGCCTACTCTGTAAGCAGTCCCAATCTAGCAGGAAAACAACATTTCACATTACCAGATGCCTAAAAATCATGCTACATGGGGTGGTCTACACCCAGATGTATGAAAACCACTCACATTTTCCAAGAACAGTGAAAACCATAGTAGACTGACCTCAGGCACATAAATGCTGTATAGCCAATATTAAGAAAAGATAATTGGGATTCTTCCTAATTGCTTTCTCCCGTAAAGAAAGGTCCACAGCGTGCCCATGCCACCATATTTCCCCAAATACTTACAAATGTAAGGCCCAACAGGAAGATAACAAAATAGCAAGCATGATGGTCAGCATTTTTTAGGTATTTTTACCTAGAAAGGAACATTTACCTGATGTTACAGAGAAAGGCCATTTTAACAGTTTAAAGAACTCTTGCTTTAAAATAGAATCCCCTCCTCTGCTGCCACATCCCAAAGATAATTTTAAAACTACATTCCTGGGATCAAGCATTCTAACTTCTAGTTTCAGTCTTTTTTTTTTTTTTTTAAACCTATCAGGGATTTATAATGCTCTGAACATCTACAGAGGAACCAAGGATGACTCCCCGGAAGCATGCAGCAAGCACATCCATGCAGAACATCTGTTCTACCTCTGGGAAACAAGACCTCTTCCTAGTTTCACAGCCCTGAACACAACAGTCTTAAAGGTAGCTTAACACGTAGGATATCATTCCCAATTTCTCCAAGCACTCTAGTAGCAATTTCCTACAGGTGTTCTGATTTAGAGCAAAATTGCCACTCTGGCTCTCCAAATAGGATCTCTTACACAGATTCTAGTATTCTTTTGTTGCAAATACTTTCCCTGACATGCAGTAGCCTTTCCCCTGTCTTCATACTGTGCCATGCTGACAATCCATGGTCAGTTCAGCAATACACTCTTGATCCTTTCTCCTCAGCTGCCTCCAATCAATGAGATACCTAATAAAAGTTTTACTGCCATGGCCTCCTCCCTGCACTACTCAGTATTTTGCACCTGTGAATTTATGCCATTTCTACTTTACCACCTCGCAAAGTTCTGTCAACGTAGTCTGTCATGGTCCTTCTGCAGTATGGATGTTTCCTATCATTACACACACTGCTGGCTCATCTAGTTCATAGTCAGTAATGAAAATGTTAGACAAGATGGGTCTCTGAGCGAACACCACCACTAATATCACCATTTTTGTAATTTCCTCTTGAAAACACTTCACTGTGTGCTGTTCACATCAACCAAGATTTTGTTCACCCAAGGACATCTCATTTCAGGAGGCAGGTTTGCCAGGACTACTGGCAGTAGGGGAAAAGGAGGTGAGGCAGCCAAGAGCTGCAGCGAGCCTGAAGGTACTGTCCAGTAGAAAACACTGCCCTTCAGAAGAAGCACTTCCTTTCTGAAGCATTAAACAAACAACACAGGGCAGAGTTGCCTTTTATTAAGGAACTAAAACTGATGTATGCTTGCTTTTGACAGAGTTTTACACTAAAATTCAGCTTGTCTGAAAGTCTGAAAACCTAACCCAGCAGCATCATGTTCAACATAATGACAACCATTAACACAAGCATTACAAAACCTTACAGCTTCCTATCTGTGAACCGTCAAGCATTAAACTTTCTTTGATGGTATTTGGAAAGAAAAGTAAGACATCAAAGATGTGGCAAATCCACTTTCAAACATCTCCTCTCCTTTTAAACATTTATTTTCAAAAAAATAGTAGAAGAGTTGCCACCAAGACCAAGAACACACGGTCAAGCGAAGACTCCTATGGCTGATTTATTGTCTGACACCATAAAAATGAACTTGAACTTCTAAGTCAACTAAGATTCATACTCGCATATGTAAAAATTGAAAGCTAAGCACCCCCCCAAAAAACCAAAAACTCCAAACAAATCCCAACAACTAAAAACAAAAAAAACAAAACAAAACCCCCCCAAAAAAAAAAAAAAAAACAAACAAAAAACCAAACAAACAAAAAAAAGCCTCACAAACCAATAATAACAATAACACCTGCAGTTAAAATAATTGAAATGCTATGAAATTCAAGCTACTTGCTTTAAGGCTAACCCATGTTTTTAAGAATACCTGATCATAGTATATAAGCCCTGTAGCGCCTCAAATATATCAAAAACTTTGTATGCTTGGCCATGAGAACCCATTAAATTGAGCAGTTTCCAAAGCACCTTACAGGGAAGATGTGAGGTTGGACTGTCAAGCACACTACATACTCAAACAAAAATTTATGGGAATTTGGAAGCTTTTAAAAGTTTCTCTACTGTACACAGTATCTGCAGCATGAGCTGTTCTTATGCTCTTATGTTGTTCTTATGTTCTTAAAGTGGTATTTTTCTAAAACATGGTAGCAAACACTAAATTTCAAATATAATCTGATGTGACACATCAGATTTTAAGTTCTTATATGCGTAGTCATTTTAACTCTGGAGAGAGAGACATTTCTAACAAGCAGATGCTAAAATTCCCCATAAAAATCCTACTACTACAGGCTGCCAAAATTCATATGACTGTAATGATTTCAAAACCCAGCCAAACTGAAGATACCTTGGAAGCTGGTTTGTATTACGAATGCAATTACTCCTGTCACAATTAATATATTCCTGGGCCATCAGGCCAGTAACTTCCATTCTACCTACGCAAGAGGCAAAGGTTGCTCTAATGACCTTCAGCAAACACTTGTACACCGTATTTTAGATGAGGCTTCTGCAAAGTGTTTTCACCAAAGGCCACTGCTACATGCAGAGTAGAGAGAAGTACTGTGTCAGGCAAGACAGAAAACACCTGATTTAAACAGAGAAACACACTTGCTTACACCACTTAAGGCCAGCAAGGCAGAGGTCTCAGATCTCATCTCAGAAAGTTCCTCCTCTCAATCTCTTTCCATCAAAAAATTATTTAACTACATATGTTCTGATGATTGATATGCATTGTTTGGCTACCAGCTATAATCTTTTGATTTGTACTTACAGCTAAGTGAGAATTCTTAAAGAACCATTCAAAGTTCCAGCTACAATCTGACTTCATACTGGGTTACAGTATGCTTAATGTCACACATTTCCCAGCTGGCTTACAAATTCACTCAGAACCAGCCACAATGGCTGTCTGCACTCCAATGTCAAATTTTATTTTAACATTTAGAATATATATGCTTATATTTCTCTCATTTCAACGGTTTAAAGGATAGCATCTTTTAACCAGATCTTTTTAATTGGGTTATTATATGCAAATTACTACGAACACTTCACAGTCTATATATCCTTAGGAGCCCAGCAACACTACCTGCATTAAAAGCTACTCAAGGACACCCTCACAGAAGTGAAAACTGTTACAATTAATTCTAACCACTCCCTGTAATTGTTCTGACTGCCTTTAGAAAAACATGCCTAAGATGCAGCTCTTCACTGTATTTGTATATACAGAAGTCCATGTAGTTGTCCATATCACCACAGAATCACAAAATCATTTAGACTGGAAAAGACCTTTAAGACC
>WEKY01035718.1:0-31384 GCA_013390045.1 Picathartes gymnocephalus
TTGATGCTCAGTTTTTCTTTTTCCTAATGCCTTATGAATGGCTCTTATGGCCCATTTTGTTCTCTTGGTTACTCTGAATTTCCACTGGATAAAAGGGGTATGCTTTCAAACTTGAAATTTTAGACAAGACTTAGCGTTCAATTTGGCATTTTCAAATACTCTTGACTAAATGAACTAAAACATTTCTGCCAAAAAAAAATTACAGCATTACACAGGTACTCTTGTCTCGTCTGTGTAAGACACACAGATTTAAACTAAACAATACCTTTAGGTGGATGAAGCTTGTGACCTGTTTTTTCACACCATCCAACAGGATGAATGTCTGAAGAATCAGCATTCACCCAGAAATCATAACAATCTGGGTATCCATCAAAACGGAGTCGTATTCTGTAGCCACAAACCTAAAAGCAAGAATTGACAACATACGTATACTTAACACATACACTATGTGTTAAGATTTTTGCCCTATTCATAACCACTTCCATTCAATATCATGTATAATAACTGTATGTTTTCAGTCAGCTTTTTACTTCTGCTCAATCCAACACTGTATGAACAAATTCATTTGATAAAAAGGAGAGAATTAAAAGGCAAAGCTGTTCTCAGTCTGAATGCCTCCTCTTCTGGTCAAAAGAATTTAACTAAAAGCTGGCTATTGCCAGTAGTGTTCAAAAACTTGGAAATGGTTCAAAACCAGTATCAGAGTAAAACATAAGCCCTACAGAAGAGCATGAATACATCTGATACAACCGTGGACAAAGTGCAGATAATGAGGTCCTCCAGCTATCCTGATTAACTGATATGCAAGGGAGCAGTGAACAATAAGTATGTTCAAAAGGCTCTCCAGAGATACCGAAAACTGTTTAAGTTAAGATGAGAAGTCAATGGAGGTATTCCCCAGAACTTCATTATTCCATGAAGTAATAAGTCAGCTACTGAGAGGAGGATAAAAACAGGACACAATACTCTCTCCGTACGGAAGTTCACATTTCCCTGAGTGCCAAATGCCATAAATTTACTGCAGCCTTCAGTGAAAATCTCAACATCAACCCTATTTTATATTTAATTTGTACTCTGACATAACTTCCAGTTTCCCCATTTTAATTCACAAATTAAATCCAAAAATGCATTAAAACTATGCAAAAATTAATGTAAGGTATGTTTAAAAGATATACAAAATACACCTGAGAAGCAGGTTCTCTATTGAAAGCAAAGAAGCTGTTCATCAGAAAAACTATTTCATGAACCAGCAATAAAACTATTTCATTGAACAGCATAAAGAAAAACTGAGTTTATATTTTATATTAACTTGCACAAGTTGCCAATACAGGCAATTTCTATGGCCACCAGCCTAAAAAAGTTGTAGCACAACAGCAACACAAGAAACTTTTAGGTATTTGTATCAGTGAATGGAGCAACTGCAAATACTATCGAACTTCTATAAAACTGTTATGTATCAGTTGTCATGTCTCTTTTCTATTTATTTTTTCTTTTAAATACAAACTACAGGATTACAGATAAAACCACACATCATCCAATTAGTCTAATACTGTTTTCTCTAGCTGTGTATGTTAAATATATGTAAATAGTTACTGCTGCACTGACACTAGATAAATTGTTTACACGTCTATCAGGCAGAAATAATACAGTATTATTAATTAAAAATCATTTTCCTATGTATAGTTTCTGTCTGCCTGTTAGGTAAGAGAGAGGTTTTTCAGCTGCTGCTGTTTCATTTCAGTCTCTGCTATAACCCCACACTGTAGCTGCTTGCAGCCTCTACTTACCTCAGCCACGGTGAGAACACAGTAGATCGACTGGTGCTCAGGATCCACACCCTCCAGCTTCATCCCTACCTTGAATCCATTCTTATTGTATGGGAAAGACTGATACTGCAATGGAAAAGAACAGCTTCAATACTTCTGAAAGTGTACCAGAGAAGAAATAGATCTTTTTTATAAGAAAAAGTTCTTTTTTATAAGAAATAGAACATTGAATATTTATTATTCATGTTTCTGAAGGAACTAATGAATCACTTTAGATTAAGTTTCATGCTTTTGAAAACATAGAGAAGAGAAATTTATGATTATTTGAAAAACACATTGATACTAGAATGACTTAAAACTTGAGAGTATGTAAGAAAATTAGGAAGAATTAGCAAAAGAGTCAAGGGAAAGAAAATTACATGACTTGTCTTCAACTTTTTCAAGTAATTGTAAATAAAACATCTTAGTAATTTAATTATTTATTTTTCAGTCTCTACAGTGACACTGACACCTTCCTGGTGGACGTCATTCCTATAATAATCACAACAATGACTCTCTATTTTGTCTTTTCCGTTCTACATCTCAGCCATGAAAGATCAAAGGCAGAAATACTGAACATTGTTTGTATGTAGAGATGGCCTATGTGCTGTCCTTTATATGCCAAGTCCAGACCACATAGTCTTCCAGGAGAATTTCTACATCACAGGAACATGACTACCCTTACATCACATTACAATGAACTTAGAAGTATATCTTTGAAAAGGCAGAAAGTGAAAACGAGGCTAAGCAGGATGGACATTTTCTACCAGAAGGCATCAGCATCCCTCTGTTAAAGTGGAAGGAAGGTAGCAGATATTAAGTTTAAATTGGAGGAAATATCAGAAAAGTGAGTGACCAAAACTGAATACAGTTTTCCACGGGTTAGCAAATGCACAGTTTTCATGTCCCAAATGGTTACAGAAAAAAAAAAAACCCACAGGAAAAGCATCTTAAATATTCCCTTTTCCCTCTGTTTCTGTCTAAAAGCGACACATGCTCCCGAGTCAACTGCAGTACCTCTGCAGCCAAAGGGAAGAGAAAGGTACCAAGGAGATACTCAAAGAGGTATCACCTACTTGGAAGGAAGGGAAACCTTGTGAGGCACAGCTTAGAAATTACTCAAAGTATCAGGAAGTGGCAAGGACTCTCCATCATAACTAAGGGTACGAAACCCTTCGTTTCGTACCATTCCTAACTAAATGTACGAAACAACACAGTGAAAAGTAATGCTTTCTGAACTGGCAAAATAAAAAGAAATAAAGAATAATTCTCAAAATGCAAAGAGAAATTAAGGATTCATAATTGGTGGTAACATTTGGTTTGGGCTTTTTTTTTTTTTTTCCCAATCTATTTGTTTATTTGCTTGCTTGTTCATCTGTAAAATGGAGAAATACTACCTGGCCAATTCTGAGTGCTATTAAGAATTCTCTTTCTGCTACAGGCTTTAAATACTGCGCACTAAATCAAGCATTAACCAGGGGCTAAAGACTTTGAAAGAAAATACTAAAAAAAGATGCACTGGATAAGAAAGGTACAATGTGGAGGAAACATCATGTAACCTCAGACTTTAGCACCATGTCCAGTACCCTGCAAAGCTAATACATGACTACTGCTATAGCATTTCATGGACCTTCAGACAGGCAGAGCAATGCTTTGTAAATCTACCTTCCCACTAGGACACTCGTTATCCTGATTGTTTTCTTGTTAACTTCTGAACCAGTATATAAGCACAGGGGGACACAACTAAAGATAGTCAGGGAACTGTTGTTCTTGGACCTACAAATCTACGGATTCTGTACATCTAAATCCCAGTTCTTCACTTTTCTAACTCAATAGCATCTAAACCACCAATTAAAGATCAGCATCACACGCATGTGTAAGCTGAAAAGCTAATTCACACAGAGAAGATTTAATAGCTGAAATATGAAGCACACAGAAAGAAATGGATACAAGAAACAGACTACAAGTAAGAACAGAATTATCAAAAAAGAAGTAACACATAGCAGGAGTAGAGCAGCTGAGACATGTTCACATGTTTCACCAGGTTTTGCAAGGGAAGATAACAGCACGGAAATCTTGTGGATTTGGATACAGAGCTCTTCTCCAAGGAAGAGAGGTGGCACTAATGAAAGCACTGAAATGACAAAGACTACCATAGCAGAGAAAGGACAAGCAGGACATGATGATGTGACATCCAATCAGATGACAGGCAAAAGGAGAACGAGACAAAGTAGTATCTGATGTAGGAACAAAATATAATGTCAGCAGAAGCTGAAGAAAAGACAGGTAATATAATCAAAGCCAACAAGACAAAAGATGACCTTTGTACCACCTTTCTAAACATATTCAAAGAAAATGATACGGCATGAAAAAGTGTGGGTATATATCACATTTTTTAGCTTCAGAGTCTAGAAGGAATGGCTAGAACTGCAGATTTTGGAAGAGCATCTGCTTTCAGCCATCTGATTTGACAGCATTCATCTACAACAACAGAATTCTCTGAAAAAACAGAGAAGGATAATTGCTTTCATAATTGCTGACAGACACAGCATTACTTTCATCATGCAGGTTTTCCCCCAGAAAAACATAAAATCCTCAAATTATTTTTGTTTATTTATTTCCTAGGAATTTCATGATCTTAAGTGGTTGACTGAGTTAAATTTCAGAAGCTCATACCTCTTTAAAAAGCTTAGTAGGTACTGCAATGGCCCTTTCTTCCTCTAGATAGGATGCCCAACACCATGCTTGCCTTCCTTTAGAGGGTACAGCTATAAAGAAGCATAAAACAGTGAAATAATTCTGTAACCGTAAAACTCTCAAGAAAAAAAAGAAAAACACACAACATTTTGAAGTTTATAATATTCTTAAATTTACATTTTATGAAATGCACTCATGGTGTTGCTCAGAACTTATTCCAGAAAAAGGAGAATTCTGTAGGCTGAAAGGCACCTGGAACATGAAGGTTCCTGGTTTGTACAGAAACATTCCCAGCAGTTCAAACTTTTAGTAACAAGAAAAAGCTCCTTCAGGTGACAAGAACAACTTACAAAGTCTTGCTCCAACCCATTTTTCCTAATTACTCCTAAGAAGCATTAAGATATACAATTTTCAAATGTGTAAAAAGATGAGGTCAAACCACAAAATAGCTCAGTATTTAAGGAGTTTCTTTTTCCCCTATGTCCTTTTAGTGGAAAGCATTTTCAACTGGATACTGCTCATAATAAGCTTTTTTAATCACAGTTGAAATACCCTATTCTTTAGCAGTACTCAGAATGTTTCTCACCTACTCCATCACTTTGTAGTTCGATGGTTTAGGGAAGAAACGCAGTGATTTAACAGTATTTTCTGCAAGCCATCAGAACTGTCACCAGTGCTTTTTTTCCTCAGGATATCATTAGTATATGACAGACACCTCCAGTTTCATGTTTGTTCATGCAGTATCAACACTTGCATAGTAATTGCAATATTGCTTACAGTCCATCATAATATTGGCTACAGTCACAAAGTTTTTAGGCCTTGAAAATAAGACACTACCTGCACTAGCAATAGCCAGGAACTTCAAGAACAGATGGCCTGTGAGGCTGGCCACATATGTATCTACTTTCATACACTTCTACTGTGCTCTACTGATCTCCACAGAAAATGCCTCCTCTGCACAGACAGCTTAGCATTTCAGACCATAAGCTCACACTGTCAGAAGGATTCATCACAGTCCACACCGTGATTCTGGCTTGATCCAGGCTGTGGGCCACTCATAGGAAAAATAAATCCCTTAAGTAACAGTCTGGCTTAGCATTTTTATGATTAAAACATGAACCATAACAATAGTGATGCCATACTCTCCTGAAGAAAGCTGATAACATAACCAAAAGATAATAAATTTCAGAGTGATAGCGATCACTCAACACTATGAGACCACATTAATTTTATTTGGGATTTATCCCGTTTTTTTCTACTCCATTAAATAAATTAATTGTGCTTGGCTCTGAATACAAATTGATCTTTTATACCAGTTTATACTTTTATACTGATGTTTTCACAAATAAAATTTAAAAAACCGCAACAGAAGAAATTTGTACAGTCACTCCATCTGCGGGCAGCAGTGATTTCCACAGAGCATCACATTTGTGCTTGTGTCTCACATGCTTCTTATCTCTTCAGCCTTAGAAGCAACTGTAGAAACATTTCAGTAGTGGTTCTATCTTGGGAGGGGGATCTTTCAGAACTTTTATTGCATTTTCAACCAGCACTTCATCTGCCTGGTGTACATCAGAGCTAACTGGAGTTCTGTGTTGATTAGTGGCCTGGCAACCTCTGTTAATGTCTCCCCATCTGCCATAAGAAGCACTCTGGAGGGAAAGATGTAGGTCTGTGGTTGGTGTACTACTGAGGTATAATAGCAGCTGATTCTCCAATTCTTCCTGAAACTATCTATCATACAAATAGCTTGAAAGAACAGCACTCATTTAAAACAAGTTTTATTATGTTGCTTGATGCAGTATATGTCCCTTTGGATTGATTATAGCAATTATTCCTAAACAGTTCCATAAACGTGTCTATTTCCAGCACATAATGAAGATGCAAAATTGATCCCCAAGGAAACAAAAGTAAACTTTCACTTCTGCTTGATACATGTCTTTCAACATCTGGGAACTCAATGGAGCTGATTCTCTCTAATACTGGCACTATTTAGAGGGATGAAAAGAAAAAAAAAACTAAAATGCACATTAGTTGCATTTACACTCACTATATCCTCCCCTATGCTGCCTTAAAATTTAACTGTTATAAATAACACTGTCACTGTCTTTTTACAGTATTGAAAAAAATTCAATAGGGAACACAAATTCTGTGAAACAATCCTGGAAATTCACAATAAGATATGGATATTACCTGAAGAATTGATGGTTGAGATTTCTGTTTCATAATCTAACTTACCTTGTTTCAAAACAGTTATCTCCCCTTTTCTTTTTCTCCTGGCTCTCTGCGAGACTCTCAAGATCCTTCCTTCAGGTTTGTCCTCCTAAATCAGAAAGAGAAAAAAAAAAAAAGTACAGTAACCTCATTAGTGTAGAAGTCTAGTATAATAAAACTTGAGATACTGAAGTTTAAACTGTGACTCCATTTAAATGGCTATTGACCCAGCTCTCTCCTACCTCAAACAAACATGCAGATGTCTAATAGAAGCAAAACGAGCCATCAGTGACAAATCACAGCAAACACAGTGAAAATGACAGGCAGAAGTACTCTCACCACTTGGCACTCAGCCAGCCAGCCTTGCCTGACCCAGGGACAGATCATGAAGCCTTCAGCAGACCTCGCTGAGACACTGATAAATAACAGTATCTTTGGCATGTTCATGCTTCCAAAAGAATTTAAAGGAAAACCTCTCACAGCTTTAGTCTGGCTTTTTTCAAATGTACCATTGCTTTATTAAATACAAAATGGTTTGGATCCTTTTAATTTTTTTCACTGCTTTTGTATTAACAGTTTTGTAGAGCACCTGAGCAGACCAGCAGTGTAAGGACTCATCTTGGAGGGCAGATGCATGGAGACAAGAAAGATATTCCCTGACTTTTGCCTAAGATACTGCTATACAGAGAGCTGCAAATTCTTTCCTGACAGCTCTGGTGTCTTCAGCCTTTTGACAATTTCGTGGTTGCAGAACCCTTCTCCCTGAAAACTGTGCTAACCCCAGTATTGTCACAGCTATTGGGAAGAAAACACATACTACAAGAAAACAAACACTGGCGGAAGGTACCACAGTAAGCTTTTTCTAAAATGAAGAATAAGTCCAAAAAGAAAAAAAAACCAAAAGGTGCCCCACAGCAAATTGCACTGCAACACAAAAGCAAAACAAATTTTTGGCTACAATTTTTAAAGGCAAATTACACTAAGAAAATCCAAAGTATTCCGTTCTTAACTGTAGTGTAGCTTTCTTTATAAATAAATTATTGGTCTATAGTTATTTATTCATGTGCAGAATGACAAAGTAACAGGTGTTGGGAAATATTTACTCCTATTTTTCCATGCTGAAGACATGTCAAGTCTACATTAGCATAATTTTTCCTTTAAATTCTTTTTTTCTGTTCTTAAAAGCACAGGGAAAAGAGACAAAAACCATCTTTTATCAGTTGATTGTCAATAATTACAATTTACTGCTGAGGCATAATTAAATTGGCAAACCAAACAACTATTGTGGCTCTGACAGAGTGATGAAGTGTCTTCTCTTTGTGGACTGATGGAACTACTGACATTGCAATGCAAGGCAAAACTCCCACCCAAATACTTGCAGGAATGGGTTTACGATGCATACTAACAATTTCATCGGAATTCTCCTTCTTCTCCCCATTATCCCGGGACTCTTCTTTGAGAGGTAATTTTGCTTTTCTTTTCCGAATGCCTTTAGAATCATCTTCCCCATTGCATTCCATGCTGGGATTTTCCTCCTTTGGTTCTCTATCACAGGAGTAACATAATGACACAAAGTCTGTATTATTTCACTTCTCATAAAACAAGTAAAAAAGCAAGTAAATGTGTAGGTCCCATAGTATTATACCAAAGATATTCTTAGAAATACTACTGAAAATTAAGTCTGTCAAAAGAATTAATCTGAGACACACACAATAGCAACTGTAAAAGGAAAGCTGTCAGCTTATGCTGAACAAGTTTTACATGTTTTAAACAGTGTGTATTTTTCCATGTACCATCAAGTCTCCCGGAGAAGCAAACTGTGAAGTGTTTAGAACTGCAGGGCAGTTTAGAGAGACAAAGGCAAGGTAATTGTTAAGTCTGACAAATCCAATTGCAAGCTGGTATGTGACTACAAATTGCTAAGCAAGAAATCAGCACATAAAACTTTGAAGCGATTAGCTAAAAATGAAGGAAAATGTACAAAATCATAAATGTTAAAAACTGCCATAATCTAGCAATATGCAATACAGAATGGACACACTAACACAAATATGCTTTTATGATGAGATGAAATGCACTAGCTGAAAAAAAAGGAACTGAGAAACTGTAGTATGCTCATGTTTTCACTCACTGTCAGCTATAAAACAGCTCTTGCACTTAATTATAATTAACTTACCACCCCAACCATCTCATTACTGATTATCTTAATTCCAATGACTGAAACAGGGTGGGAGTCTGACACTGATTCATGCATCCCATAGACTGTTTTACTGCTTGCATCTGACAGCAGAACACAGCACACTGAGTAAAAAAAACTGCCTTCAATGTCAGTGTTAGACAAAACCAAATGTTGCTAAGGCATTTACACAAAAAACAGTGAAAGAACATTATAAACTAATGGTGACACCAAAACATGTCTGCTTAATACCTCCCTCTGCCCCACCATGAACATTTTATCCCACCACTTCACTCTCGTGCTGCATTTACACCAAATTCTTTTTTTCTATGCTTTATTATAGCACCTACTTGTTTTTTACTTGCTGGGCACATTTCTGGCTGCAAAATTTCCCTTCAGGAACAAATTCTTCTATGGTACCATAGCGGTAACAGTTTTCACAGAAAACAAGTCCATCCACTTTTGCAGTTTCCTTCAACCTTGTGGGGATCCCCGTCTTTTCTGAAAAGGCTGCACAATGACAAAAGTTAACTTCACTTAGGTAGAGATGATACACTCCCAACCATCCTCAGCAGGCCTTGCCAAGCAAACAGAAAAACATCAGCCACACCAGCTCTTGGCAGAATGAAGAACTAGGAGTGTTTGTATGAGGTCCAGATTGCTAACAAGCAAGCTGGGTTCTCACACTGCAACAGGAGACAGGAACACGCTGATTCTATGATTCTTTCACTGCTTGATGTGGCTACTCGTGGAAGGACTGGATTTTCTGACAGGCACCACACTGCCCAGAGTCATCACCGCTCAGAATCCAAGACCTTATCTCCTGCTGATATGCCTACAGCTAAATTTGGGAGAAAAGGGTTGGGGAGAGTTATCTTTTATTAGCTGAAATTATTTCTGGAAGCAAATCGCTGACTACAGTCTGCAGTCTCTAGCAGCAGCTATTGCTCACCTGCCTGAGGTCCATCAGAAGTGAAAATCACTCAACTTGTAACAATATTCAAATACTAAGTTACTCACTGATCCTAAGCTGCAATTTCCCCACAACAGGCATATAGCCTAGGAGAGGCTATATCCAGAAGAGAATGCAGTTTCTTTCCTTCACAAGCAAGTAAGAAGCACTGTCAAGTACTCCAGCCTCTACAGCCAGTTGTTGTCTTTGTACCTCCCCAAAAGGCAAATTTCAAGTCAGAAACTCTTTATTTTCCTTAAGCACTGTACTGTCTTTGCAAGCAGAATCAAATGAACTCTTGCATGCAGGCTCTCTCCCCCAGAAGAATATATAATGTATGTTATACTTACACACCGGCACCCTAAGTGGTTCAAAACAACTATTTCTTCTCACAATGAAAAATTTTAGCAGTGCTTTACTTTTGGGGAGCACTAAATTAATCAAGGACAGTGTAAAGTAGCAGCAGAATGCTTACTTGATATGTTTATATGTCCATTAACCGAGTTCAATTCAGTAGAAACACAATTTTTTGTTTAGGTTTGTCAGGCTGGAGGGGATGCAGTAGTGTGCTTTGCTGTCAGTAACTGTGACCTCTCAGTCTGCGCAGAGAATCTGTTTTGCTACTACTCTGTCACAAGTTGCTACTCTCATCACATATTTGAAACTTGAATTAACTATCATTGGCCTGCTACAGAACACATTAACTGTGGTCTGAAGCTTCAGATCTGACTCAGGAGGTCTCAAACCACTTTCCCACCAGCGTTAATATTCCACATGACAATTATGATCTAACGGTGAGGGAGCAGCAAAGGAAACCTCTCACTGACTTCTCTTCTCATGCTTATAGGGATGACTATGAAACAAAAATTGTTAAGTCTGCTTTTCAAAGGACTTACAGAATGCATATTTTTTAAAAAAAGTTGATAAAATGTAATACCAACAAGGAAAAAACTAGGTAGTTGTAAATAATAACAACCAGTTGTGATATTCTCTTTCACGTTACTCCATCATTACTGGAGTCACTGTAAAAAGATTGTAGTAATTTATGACCACATAAACCAACTTTACTTGAACAAAACAGGTGTTTCTTACTTCAGTATTTTAAATCCAGGAAACACTTTTATCTGGTAAATAGATACAACTATTAGAATTTTACCATTCAAGATAAATGTTAACTGTTACTACACACCAATTTTAATGCTTCAAAAAAGCATAGTTGGCAGGAGCAAGGCATCTTTCTGGGTACACACTGCACATCTAACCCTGACACCGGCGGTGGCAGCCGAGTTGACCATACCAAGGCAGTTTGCAGTACACTAGGCAGTTAGTGAAGTCTGTGGGCAGTCTGGAGAACCAGCTCAACAAAAATTTCAATCATTTAAAATTTAAAATTCTCAATAATTAAAAGAAGTTTACTATTTTTCAAATTAAATAGAGGGCAAATACCAATTCTAAATTCAGAGAAAACTACTGGGAGGAAAAAATTGTGGCTGTAATTGAACCTCAAATATTTAGCAGTGGAATTATTTCCTTTTGACTTGAAATGCATTTATTTTCATAATAATTTACATCCCAAGAAATGGGTTAGTTCATCAGAGACACTCTGTCCATTAAAGCAAGCAAGTTGGTTTTTTTTTTCTCTATTTTGGAGGCAAGCTTCAAGGAAAGCTGACACATTAAAGAAACTACAGTCTATCAGAGAAAATGTTTACTGCTTCTTAACTGACCTTCTTGAGCAGTTGGAACCATCCAAGTTGTGGTAGCAGTTGCCTTTTTAACACTTTCCATCTCAGTTTCATCTGTAATTACTTCCAGGGCCCCAAATTCATTGACTCTAAACTGTAAGACAAAACAAATGGCATAGAGCATAGTAATAACTTACTAGAAGTCTTTCGTAGTATCTTCTATTCAATACAGTTTTTACATGGTGTCCTCCACACTGCCTATTTTCTATGTGTTTCTGCTTATCCCCATGGAATTCAAAACAAGCCTTTCTTGTTTCTATCAAGCCAAATGAGAACTCATTTTGATATCTATAAATACTAATTTGCAAAAGATACTGATACAGATGCCTCCAATATCTAACTTACACACACAAATAAAAAGACCAGTAACAGAAATTCATGGGAACATCCCCATACCATATGTTTTTCACTGCCAGCAAAATAACGCACTCCAGACATCAAGTATTCTTTCTGAGGACAAGTGAGCTGAATGAACATCACACACCAAATGCTTCACAGAGCACAGAAATTCCAGCATTCTCTGAAAACACAGTACTTCTCCACCACGAAGTGCACATAAACAAACATCTCAAGGCAGTTTATGAGGTGTTTAATTACACGCTGAATGCGATATTACTGTCAGCCAGACGCAAGGCTCACAATGCCCCACATGCTGTGCTCACACTGGAGCACTGCAAGTTATAGCTGTCCTGCTGCCAGAAGAAAAGTTTCTTCCCAATGCCGTAGTGATTACAGCACTACCGCATGGAAATAACTTCTGCTTCTCAGCCACTGCATGGTTTGTAGGCCCAGCTGGTTACATGGGGTTAGCTCAAGGCAGTGTTTTGTCCCTGATCATCTGCTCTGAACAGTGAAGGGGTGTCTTTGCCACAGACAACAGGTCTTTATCAGTGTGGTGCTCTCACCAACAACTTTCAACAGGGAAAATTACATCTGAGAGAGTCCTTCAAAGCTCCTCAGCATCCAGCAGAGAGTATATTCCTTCAAGGCCATAGCATGAAGCCTATTTCTCTTTCTCTGGTCAGGCAACTCTACCTTGGGAAAATGAGAAAGGGAACAATTGCCTGGCACTACACTGACCCTGTCTGTGCCTCCAGAGACTGCTGAACACATCACACCTCCTCAGTTTGGACCCTGCCATGGTATAGTACTGAAAATAAGCCATTCTGGCTGCAAGCAAAGGTGACCCCCATACACACACACCACAGCAGTGTGCTTTCACTATCACAGTCCTTCCAGCCTTAATATTTGCAAAGAGCCAACAGGTCCTAAGGAATGTGAACAGCTAAGAAATAATAAGCTGAGAGGAGGGAAAGGGAGAAGAGGCCCTTACACAATCATATGAGGTCTGGAGCTAAGGTTTTACTTGTGATCAGCTGTGCTCACAACAGATATGAATGCATAGACAAACTGCTGATAAATCCATCTGGAGTGAAACACCATGAGTTCAACTTTGAAAAGCAGCCAAATGCAGCAAACACCACGTGCGGATACTTCAGTTTGTGGAGAGACATTCATGCTGTTCCACCCAAAGAAAAGCAGCAGAGTTACAATTCAGAAGAGTCTTGCAGCTGACTTGAGCACTCAGTCTTGTTCCTACTTTGGCTAAGCTTATATTGGTGCTTTGCTGCCTCTGCAACAGGTGGATGTCAGAGGGAAAACCTTCCTCGCTTTCCAGAGCTCCGATTCTGCAAGAGCTGTCTCACAGCCGGCAAGCTGTGAACACAGGCCAAGACACCTGCAGGTTGCTGCAGCCCACCAGCTGACTGGGCACAGGGAAGTTACTGACCAGCTCTTGGAAACACTCTCCCACACCTTCATACAGGATCAGCTGGAACATCCATACACCAAAGGTATTTCTGAACAGTCCTGGGATACCTAAATACCCGGGATATTTCCACATGATTCAATCAATGGCCAGCCCTGACACCACACACACGTTCCGCCTCCACCAGGGCCTCCTGCGGAATGCAAGGACATCACCCCAGGTAATGCAGCGACCTGCCAGCCCTCCTGGCTCCAGAGGGCTGACTGCTGACTGACAGGCACCAAACAATGGAGGACAGATGACTGTAGGGAAGGCTGCTCCCACTCTTTCCCTGGAGGCTGCTAACAGCAGCAAGGGCTGAACCATTAAGCAGAAGCTCCTCAGCAATCAGGCCACCACACTAAGACGGTCTTGCCACTGCCTTAGCACACGGGAGGGCAGAACAGTCCGACTGGGCACTGCCTCATTGATCACTGTAACTCCTGGTTCTGCCTGCAGCCTTGCCTTTACCAGTTTCGGAGGCCTCCAGGCCCTGTTTGGAGGCAAGCTTGAATTTGTGTCTACTCTCACTCCCTATTTCCCCAGCGACAGAGTCAGGACTAATGTATATGCCAAGCTCTTTGTGGCTAACCAGAACAAAGCCTCAGACCTGGGGAATCATACTCTCGTTTTAGCTGGGGAAGAAAAGATACATGTAACTCGTGACAAAAGCTAATTGCTTAAAAACAGGACAAATAGATGTACAAAGCAGCATGCTGCACGAAGTCATCACAGGACAAGAGCTACCAGAGTAACGTGCCAACTAGTGGATACTGCTGGAAGCACGACAAAAAAGGATCTAGATTAATGGTGGTTTATGTGCCTATGGAAAAAATTCAAGACATTTGTAGGTCTCTTCTACTTAGAGAGTAGGCAACAGAAAACCTAAAAATAAAGGTTTCACCATAGTATTTCCTCCAAGCCAAATACAGTAAGTGCAGCCCTCCCAGACACTTCCCTAGGTGTCTTGACATTTTGCAACTGCACAGCAGGTGATATAGAGGGATAGAAACAGTGCCACTGAGCTAACTTCTGAGGATGGATCCATAGCTTTCTGAGAAGTAGAAATTTATTTTCAGGTCACAAAACTTCCTAAGTAAATACAGAAATTTGCATTGGATAAAGGGATCTCTCTTCAATCTGCCTTTATTGCATCAAACAGTGAAACTCCCCTTGACAGAAACAAAGTCAGGCCATAACCAAGTACTTTACAAATAAACTAACAAAAAAGGCTGATTTTTGTCACTTCAGTGCTTTAAAGAGAAAAAATTGTAAGTCTTGTTGGATATAAATTCAATCCACTTGAGTTTTGTCAAATGCCTCTTGGCAAATTTTAAGTAATCTTTTAGGGTTATTCTCTGTTCCCTGCTACGCAGCCAAAGGTCTTAAAAGATCAGACAGCAACAGAGAAGGAAACCTCAACAGCTTTCCTGAGCAAATTCACATGAAGATAAACAGGAATAAATATAACATCTGGATAGGAAATTTAACTTCCAAAGTTTCATGTACAGGTGAGCAACAAGGGCAAAAATATACATGTTCAAGTAACTGCAATTCTTGTAATGCAAATACATTGTAACTGAGTTGGCAGGAAGAGTCCAGCTGCTACTAGATAAGTATACAACACAGAACTTACTCAGCTGTCTTGTCTGCAGTTTCCACAAGGACCAAGAACAGTACCTTCCATTTAAACATCATCAGAGACTCCTTTCACCCTGAGCTGAGATATATTTTCATGTTCTTGGGAAATGATGCCCTGATATACTAAAACTTCAGCTTATCAACTGTTAATTTCATTCTCAGGAAAATTTCAATATTCATTCAACAGATAACAAACATACTGAGGGAAGCTAAGGCTTAAATAAATAATAAACAAACATTATCAATACTTTCTGAACCATTTCTGTCTGTCCACATGCTAAGTTTTTCTACAGGGACCAAAATTACTTTCAATAAACACGTTCAAAAAAATTAGAATTGTATGAAAAATTACACAGGACTGAAACAAGTATCATAAGCCACTGATATGAACCCTTCGTCTATTGCAAGCAATAGTATCACACAAAGTGTTTCACACATGTTTCAGAAGCAGCCACGTTTTCTGTTACCAGTGTCTCGACTGGAAGTCCATTCCTGAATTTCTTTCTTGAAAAACTTCCTTTTATGTTTTAATTTCCATGTATTCATGGTCAGTTTGTATCCATTTTTTCTTAAGCCACATTACCCTATGGATTACATAGCTGCAGCACCCTAACACTTACTCACTAGGTATATGATAGAGCAAACTCCATCTAATTGTGCTATGCATAAGGTCCTTCTGTTCTTAGGAAAATCTTCTCCATCTTCCTGTTCAGCCTGTCATTCTCTGCCCACCACGTGCTGTGCTGAACCATAGAAATCCCAGGGAACACGACAAAGCGTAACACCAAAAGTGGACTGCTGCTGTCTCTCCTCCAGTGGGTTTAGAGCATTTTCATTTCTAATGGAAGTTCTTTGCCTTATCCTGCTGGCTGGAAGATGCTGTAGTTTTATGCAGGGTTAACTGAATGTTAAAAGGGCTCTTGGTTCTCTTTTCCACATTTCATAAAAGTACTCTTGAGCATTTGTGTCTATGTGGGATGAACAAAAATTGTAAACAATGCAAAATGTCTGTCATATTGTAGATTAATTCTTACAAACTCAAACCTGTTGGGAACAAATACATACAATCTACTTTCAAATTAAGTACCCACTGTTACATGCGTCCAATTCAGAGCAACACAGATCAGACTATCAATGTTTGCTGTTACTTATGCCCTCAAGAATGGAAAAGATCTCATCAGTTCCCACAGGTATCAAATCAGAATAAAAGTTGCTATTGTTTTATATATGGTAAAATTACTATTTAGGAGAACAGACAAAAAAAACCAAAAAAGAAACCAAAAAAAGAAGAACAAAACCCCCACACATGTTAATGCACAGCTTTAAAATAAATTAGAAAAATCAGCCAACACTACCATCTACTGGGCAAGACAAGGACAAAGAGTTCATTGCAATAAAGACAATTGTTGCTGCATTCTGATAGTAACTTCAGCAACAAAACATATCTTGATGCCACAACAGTGATTGTGGACATGCTCAGAAGAAATTTGCAAAATTTTTAATATCCAAAACAAAAGTAAATTGAGTAAATGCTCAACACTCTTTATGCCTATGAAGCAGCTAAACTTAAAGCAGCGGAATTCCACAGCAGTTTGTCAAGAGCACTGACACCTGGGACTTCAGTGATACAAGAACTACATTCTGATCTCTAGCTAGCAAAAAGTTATCATTCTTGATGTTAATCACCATTTAGTCACAGTGGTTTCAGTGGGACTCCTCAAATAAATCAGAGCTTTTCTGGCATTTTACAGTCTTTTTAAAGTGAAAGAATCATCTGTCACCATTGAATTGTCCGACCACATCCTGCTACATGCCAAACTATTTTTTACGTATTACTTAAGTTGAATAAGTTATTAAATGCCAGAGCTTGTCCATTCAACCAGACCCCTCTTCCCTGTGTGTGTGATACACTCTTTACATGCACAATCTCATACTACTTTTTCCAGAGAACTCCTGCCCCAGGCAAGGGCTGAATAGCATTCAGAAAAATGAGGCAGCTCTTGGTATTTTTATACTCTTTCTTCAAGCAGTAAAGCCAGTCTTATTTACTCTACATGGTTTGAAAGCAGAATGACTGTTTATTTTCTTAAAAAAAACCCTCAACATACAACAAAGAACACATATCTAAAAAAGCTTTAGGCACTCTAGCAATTACTGTTACAATGCAGTGTAAAGTAACTCCTGAAACAAAATCTCTGTTCTCACCACTTACAAAAGAAAAAAAAACCAAAACAAACAACATCTCTTGGTAGCTTCTCTTGAAGCTTCTCTTCATCCTTCTGAGTACTCTGCTCTCTGCTTATTTTAAAGCGCTCAGTAAGCACGTGACCCCTTACACTTGCCTCGTCACAAAATTTTGACTCTTTCAGGGATAGAGGATATTGGGGAAATGTGTTCCTGCACCTGACAATTCTGCTTCTTCAATGATGAGAAACGATCCTGCCTGCCACTGCTACTCTGCAAGTACAACAAAAGACAAACTTAAGCGGGATCACAGGGTATCCAGGGCTCCCTCAGTCATAATCAGCAGAAATTAAATTCCTCAGCACGACCAAGGGGCAAGGCCAGACCCACTCTCACTGGAATGATGCTATCAACAAGAAAGCCAAGCACTTCCAACAATCTTGGACTGATTTTAAGATGCTTAGGTAACACTGTAATAGGCTAATCCCAAAGTAACAAAGAAGAGAGAACAATTGGCACCAAAAAGGAAAGGTTTTTTTTCCTATCTGGGCCGGCACAAGCAGGATGGAATTGTTATCAAATTATATCCTTCCAAAAATAAAAATAATAGGACCATTCTCTCATCACTGCTGAACAGAAAGCTAAGGTACCATCAGAAAACATATCCCTGTAGCAAGAGAGACTGACATTTCCCCAGTATATGCCAATACCTCAGTCTTGTCTGCAGTTATGTTTATCTACTTTATTCTTAGACACTCCTCAGGCTCTTCCAAACCTCCCCATCCTGCTTCAAGTGCTCAAGAATTATCTCAGTACCAGAGGGCTTCCCACTGATTTCTCTACACTGCAAACTCAGTCTGCCTTATTATCTCCACTTGAGTAGGAAATTGCAGCTAAACAGACTTTCTTAAGGTGACACATAAATCAGCAACAGAGCCAGAAGTCAAGGCCTGCCAAGATGACGCTTATTGATCCAGAAGTTGACCTGCAAGGCAACCCTGGCTCCAAATTATTTCGGACAGAATATTTCTAAATACAAAACACTAATATCTCATGGGAGGTCCAAGCTAGCAAACAAATAAAGAATGGCTACCTGCCAAAAATTTGGTTCCAGGGAGTTGTTCAGCACTGCGCAGGAAGGCTGTGGTAGAAACAAGTGCAGTGCTAAGTGTTCCTGTGTGGGATTTACCTACAATAATCACAAAACTATTCCTTTTCCTTCCTGAAACCCTCTGCCCAGTTGTTTGCAAGTTTAAGAGCACCTACAACAAATGGCACGGGAGATTTTGTGGTAAAATAACGTGATCACTTAAGGGAAGACTACCATGAATACACATGAGGAAATCCAAATAAAGATCCAAAGTCAAACCTACATTCAGCATTTCTTGCCTTTGCAGTTCTAACGATCTTAGTAGTAAAATTTCCTTTTTTGGACTTTTTTTTCATACATAAGGTTCGCTCATCTTATGACATTGCAAAGTTTTAACCAGAAATCTATGGCAACAAAGCAGAGCAAGAGTTAATTAATTACATTAGATTGCAACAGAATAAAGTTAATTTCATGTGGAAAAGACCAGTCCATAAGGTAGATCTGCTGGGGCTCACACATAGCCAGAGAAAGTCCCCATCTACCTTGCTTTCTGCTCCCTATGCTACTCCCCACCACCTTCCCTGAAGGGAATCCATCTTCTCTCTGGAGCAGCACCTTCCCAGTGCCAGCAGTGATTTAACCAGTATTGGATATTTCCCACTCTCAGGGACTCTCCCTGCTTCTGCAGATTCAAAGTGCAGCACATACCGCCACAAGAGAACAGAAACAGCTTCGGACTGAAAAAGCACTGTATGAAGTTATTGCCTGAGACACTACCGATGTTTCCATAACAATGTGAAAAAAGTTGTTGTTCTTAAATCATTAATTATCTCAGGCAAGCTTGAACGCAATTTCAGAACGAGCAGGTGGAAAGACATACTTTACTGCCTTCAGTTGCTGCACCCCTGCATCCAGAAACACAGCAATCCAAATCACTGTTACTGTCTTTACAGCACTGCTGGAAATATATAACACCACTGGCCATTATTCCACCATTCAGTTCCACTACTCTATTGGGTTTCCTACAATACTTGCTGCCCAACTTTATTAACAGGTTAATTTCTTCATCATAATTTTTTTTTTCTCTTTATGTTCAAGTACAATTTGCAAGCTGGAAATAACAAAAATTCTGTCCATGCAGTTTATAACTGCTCACTTTCCAAACACAGCACTAGGAAATGCATTAAGAAGTACTTCATAAACTTCTGTCACTGCAGTAGGAAGTGACTGTAAATTATTACAGCTTTTCCAATTTAATGAGTATATTTAAATCTTGAAGCCATGGTGTTACTGTGTGCACTCAGCACAGAGATTTAAAAAAAAGAAGGAAAAAAAAGAGAAAAAAGAAGAGCATTTCACATTTACATTCACACCATGCAGAGTAACTGGTAAGCACTGATGTTTTTCAGATGAGCATACATTACTTTGCCTGCCACATGAAAGCATTCTGTAATTTGCAAACTATTTTAAATTCTACTGGAATTCAAGTTTTCTGTTTTATTTAAACATCTTGAAAGAACTAATATACAATGCTGAAATTTTTGTTCACAGTCTTCAGTGCATCATACTGTACAATTTTTAATTCTCTCTATTCCCTGTGTAATTTGAAATTCTAGCATTTTCCACAACTACTCACTACTTATCTGTCACACAGCATGCTCAAAGCAGTGTTCAAGGAGCGTTAACTATTTTTGCTGAAGATTTTTTTAACAAAATCTGCATGAGAATATATTTCCACAGCCTTCTCCAACTACAAGTGACAAAACCCTAACAATTAACAGTGCTCAAAGTAATAGGAAAATAACATTATCAGCATTTTACTGATAGAGAAACAGATGCAGGAATAAGAGACCGTGGCATGGCTGAGAACGGAAGCTTGGTAACTGATTTGGCTCCCTCGTTTGGATTAGACTGGGAAGTAAGTGCCCCCTGGCGCAGCCCATCTCACAAAAATATGGTAGACATGAAACTACCTGCAGGAATTCCTAACAAAAAGAAATCATCCAAGTATCTATTTCTGATTTAGATGATCTTCTGTACCATAAGAAAAGTTTGATTTAAGAAATTGTAAGAAAATATTGTGAAGAGTTATTTTTAAACATTTCAAGAAACATTTTGCTCTACTTTCAACAGTGTTTTACCAACTTTTAGTCATTCAGAAACTCATATTCACAAAAATGAAGTAGTTCTAAAAAGAACGGTTGCTCATATATACTTGCCTGATAACCCCAGGCTGGATATTAATAAAGCACACAAAAACAGAGATTTCTTAAAACATGCATATGTTAAAATAAGCATGAAGCTTCACCATGCAAGCAGTAAAGACAAGCAAATGCTACATGATTTATACAACTAAAAATAAGGAACTTCAATTAGGTAACTCCCTAAAATGTCTATATTTAAAAGAAGCATTTCAACATTTTGGTATAGGTTTAACTTAACATTAATACACTGATACAATACAGTTTACCAAATCTGACTGCTCAATTTCCCCTAATATTTTAGGAAAAGATTAAATGTGAGAATTTAAGCAATACATCGTCTGCAATGGATATTTGAACTACCATTTATTATTTGTTATAAAATGCCTCAGACATTCTACTCTATTACCAAGCTGCAAAAATACAACATTTGTATTTGAGTATCTCGCTATTACAATGTTTTCACCAGATTTTTCAAGTGCATTTCAATGTAAATATGTGAAAATGGTTTGATACCTTTAGTGGAACAAGTTATTACAATTTTTGAAAGACACACGCAAGCTTACAATAAGTAACTGCTACATAAGGTCATTTTCTGTAGGTTCAGGACACAATAGTAAAATACTCTGTGATCAGGAGAGTTCAGGTAAATAATCCTCATTAACCCCATTCTGAGAATTCCACAAAGAGCATAACATATCTTCTATGATCACATTTACAATTTCAAGTGATTAGTCACCATTTTAAGCATCACTATTTAGAAGCAGTCCTGAAATATGAGTTGTCATAATTATCATAAAAGCTTAAAAGTCCTTACGATTTTAACAGCTCAAGTTGTTTCGGTATCTGTGTAAACACCTAGTCCCTCACTGAATCCTAATGTTCCCTGGTACAGTGACCTCCTTGGACTAATTCTGCATTGTTAGAAAATATTCTTCCTTCAGTCCATCTTAAAATGGCTCCATTTCAATTTCATCCCTTTCACCCCTTCAACCTCTTGCTTTTGTGTCTAAAAAAATGTAAACAAGCAAACAAACCCCCGAAATAGTAACCCAAAAAGGAGCTGTCTGGCCAATACTCTGTATCTTTCACCATTCTGGCTAGACTACTATTACACCTCTGAATGCACCTTCCCTAATGCTTGGACGAAAGAAAGAGTCTTCATCCAAAAAATCAAATATATGCTTGTTTCCAAATTAAAATAAATAAACAAACAAACCAAAAGAGCAGCCTTAAAATGAAGCTCATGCTTTCCTGAAAAGGTCATAGTTAAGAATCTTCTACATGATTTCTTGAAGTTACCCTGAGCTACCTCCCCGTTCCTTTCCCTCACTTTACATGGACACTTGCCCATTCCTCTACTACTTAGTGACTCAAACTTTGCTTCAGTTTTGTTTGACGTAGGATAATCACAACTGAAAAAAACAGAAACCAGTGATTTATATGAGATTATTATATTTTCCTGCACTGTTCCCTTTTGTACTGCTCAAGTATTTCCATGCTATGGTATTGTGTGAAACACAATGTTGCATATTAAAATAGAAAGAAATTTTATAAGACTGGACTTAAAAACACAGAACTGTTCAGGGATGTGGAAGCTCATCACAGCCTTGGCTATTATCATCACCATAAGATGATGAAGTCTGAAATCCTGAAAAGTCAGAGAAACAAACACTGAAACAGCGACACTGGACTTCAGAAGAGACATATGTTGGGTTTTTCAGAGATCTGCTTGGCAGGATCATACAGGAGACTGTTTTAAAGGGTAAACAGGCCCAGGAAATCTGTCTCTCTCTCCAAAGACTTCACACCAGGAGAATGAGGCATGTCAGTGTGGATGAAGGCCAAGATGAATGAACCAGAGACTCCTGACTTAGTTCAAAAACGAAAAGGAGGTAAGCAGAACGTGGAAAAGGAAATTTTACAGACAAGGTATATAGTGATATTGCTGTAGTGTACAGTGATGGAATTAGGAAATCCAAAGCTCAGCCAGAGAATAAACTAGCAAAGGCGACAAGAAAGGCTTCTCTATGTGTACAGGCAGGAAAAGAAAACTATGAAATTGAAGGGAATGGCTGATAAGCTGAAGAAGGGCAGGGTTGCTGTTCAGATAGACCTCAATATGCTGAAGAAAAACGGGCTAACAAGATGCTATGAAGGTCCACCAAAGCAGGCACCAGGCCCTGCACCTGGAAAAGAGCATCTATGTGCACAGGTTCAGACCAGGGGCTGACTATCTGAGAGCAGCTTTGCAGAAAACCTGTCAGCCCAGCCTGAGTCAGCAATATGCCCTGGCAGGAAAGGTGGCCAGGAGCACCCCAGACTCCCTGAGCAAGAGGGCAGCCAGCAGGACAGGGGAACACACCATTCTCCTCCAATTAATACTGATGACAGCAACTGCTGTCTTCCAGCAGTTAATGGGAGGATACAGAGGGGATGGAGCCAGGTTCTTCCCAGATGTCCACAGGAGAAGGACAAGAGGCAGCAAGCATAAGCTACAAAAGGAGAAATTCCAACAAAGTACCCATAAAAGGAAAAATTACTGTGAGTGTACACAAATGCTGGAACAAGTTGCCCAGAGAGACTGTGGTATCTCCAGCCCTGCAGATAACCAAATCCTGAGCAAGCTGATCTAACCCACCCTGAAGTCTGGAGCACTCAGTCTGGATGGTGGCCTGAAGTCCTCTGCAAAGACAATTATTCTGCATATTTATTCTACTGTTCTGTGACTAAAAGCAAAAATTCAAACAAATCCACAAAACAAACAAACAAACAACAACCTAAACACCAACACAAAAACACATTCACAACATGTATGTCCTGAATTTCAAACATTTTTTGAATCTTTACTTCAACAATAGAAATCCTATCAGGCACCAAAAGATAAAAAATACTTTTAAATGCCACACATTTTCCTGTGAGATTCCTTTCAAAAAATAAACTATCAGCAAAACACAGTCGTTTGAATTATATGAAAATATTTACTTTAATCAAGAGGAAATAGGTACAAGACAGACTCTAATATCAAAACTGCAAGCACAGCAACGGACACCTTCTGACGACAGTAAAAAGTATGAGATAAATAAAAAGAAACTGAAAACAAAAGAGTTATGGTTTACTTCAGGAAACTCAACCCGTGTGAAAAAAGTAAGCAAAATTACTACTCCAATATAATTCAAATTTCTAAACTGCACCCGGCTCAGAAGCACTCACTTTATTCATCTTTTTAGGCACCCACATGACAAATGCACAGCAAAAATAAACTACCCTTAGAAACAGAAAGAACTAAGAATGTAAGACCATGAGAGTTAATGACAGTACAAAAATTCTTAGTGATATAGTAATATAATGCTCTAAGTGGACTGCATTTTCACACTTCTGAGACTTCTTTGGGATTTTGTGCATTTGATTAATTCTGTCTGTATAGTGAGGCAGTGCTAATTTATGCCTTCCTACGGGGATGACAGCTGTCTGTGCCAGCACCACAAACTGAATCAAGAAACTCCAGAGCTACAACCTAACAGGCTACAGTCTCTTAACTCAGAAATGCAGATTCATGTTTTATTCATAAAAGCAGATACCTACACACCAGCTTTTCAAATGCATTCTTTTGTCATTTAACATTTTTATTTCACTTTTAAAAAAAATTACGTATCTTACCTTTAGGTCACTTCCTGGCAAAGTACCTATGCCATCCTTCCAGTCCATTGCACTAAATACATCAAACTCCTGACCATTTCCACTAGAGGCAGATTCATTCATGATGCATGTACTGAAAAAAAAAAAACCAAAACAAAAAATCCTGAAAATTCTGTAAGTGGTTTAATGCTTATATCACCAGATATTTCTTCTAATGCATTTCACAGAATTTTATCAAATATTTCCCTCTGCACACTGGCAATGTGGACAACTGATGACAAAGGTGATAATATACATGATGTAATAAAAGTGAGGGGAAATATTTCTAAAACTTTGAAAATAATATCTGCTTCACACACTAGGAGACAATGAGGCTGTACTGTAGAGAAAAGAAAAATTTCAAACTGCAAATAAATTGACATGAGGAAAACATTTCAGGTACACTTAAAAACATCTGTTCTGGGAAAGGCAAGACATGAGTGTGTGCATCTAAAAAATGCATTAAGCACTGATTAACAGAAGTGCATTTCCTTAATACTGGACAACATGCTGATGTGAATGCTTTACCCAAGCTCAAATAAAAACTTCAAAATTAATTTGAAACTGTCAGTTTCCTGGTCTCATTCAGGACACTTGAATATTCTTTATCTGTTTCTGTACAGTTTTAATAAATTTTGAATTACATGTGTTAAAACTTATTTCCATGTGGAGAAGCACATATATACACGAGAGAAACCTACTGCTTTGCAAGACTTGACTTTACTGGATTCCTCTGTTTCAGAAGATAATATTTATCTTCAGAAATAGTGCATCTGGACATCCCTTTCTGTGGTAAAAAATCTGCACAAGCTACAGAAGTATACCACACTTGCCTCTGATCCCTGGCTTCAGCTCACCACTTGTCACAAACACACCATCAGCTGCACTGAACTGCAAGTGTTTCTGGCAGCCAGTTGTGAGTGCCACCAACTTCTTTCTTTCCACTTCTCACAAACCCAGCAATCTTTAAATCTGTGGCCTGGCACCTAATTTACTATCTGTTCAATGTGGAATCTGACTTATTAATTTTGTTTCTGAAGAACGGCTGCACTATGCCCAGCAGCTGAAATAATTAGTGGCAAAATTAGCTGTCATTGTTTGTGAACTATTAGCAAAACCTCATCACTTTTGAAATTTGCGCTTTCTGGACTTTTTGGAATGTTAACTCTCTGAACTTTGAAAAGAACGCTTTCTAAGCCTCATACCCCCTCTGGAGACTGCAAAATTTTGGTGCAAGTATCAGTATTTGAAATTCAAATAGATAGAGAACTTCCTCCGAGCTTAACCTTGTTTCCTAAAACCTAACTTTGGTCCCATTCTGAATCTGCAAATACTCTCTGGAGATCTGGACTTCTCACAAAAAACAAACAAACAAAAAACCAAAAAAACCCCAAACCAACCAAACAAAAAAAAAAAACCCCAAACCACAAAACAAAACAAAAAACCACCACCAAACCAAAAGGTGCTATTTGTTCACTCTGATAACAGAAAAAGATGCAACCCAAGCAGAAGAAAACTCAGGTCATCTAGAAGCTTTTTATTGAAAGTTGGAGGAGAAAAACACTTACTTAACATAGTTGCATGAAAAGCAATCGAATTTACATTGTATCCATCAGAAAAATAACATCAATCACTGTAACATGACCACTACAGACACATGGTAGTTTGGTTTGGGGTACACAACTCCCTTGCGAACACCCTTGCACTTCTCCTTGGTTTCCTCTTCATTTCTAGCAGAAGCCTTTAAAATCCTGAGCAACACCTTACTGCATGTGTACTTTCATTACACTACTGCAACTACACAGTATCAACAAGATAACAGGAGCTGGACCTCAGTCAGTATCCACTGCTTTGGCATTCCCCTACATCTCATATGGTAGGCAGAGTTCACAGAAAGCTCTTTGAGAGAACTTCACGTTTTTCACATGACAAGTTTGAAGTAAGAAGAACCACATGGTTCCATGAGTCTTCCCCACTTTTAGATAATTCTCTGCAAGAAAGTATTGAAAACCATAACAACAACGTACAAAAATTCATTTTTAAAAACATCAATAAATCTAAAGAAATTCAGCGCAAACTGAGAAATTCCCCAAAGCCATAGATCTCATCTTTTAAAATCACTCCCCGGCAAAATCCACCACCCCACCTCAGGGCAAGCTCCTGCAACACAACTTGGGATCTCTTGACCTGAGTACCAAGCACCACTGCAAACCAATTCAAACAGGCTTGACCAAACTGAATGAATTGCAGCACAGTGGCAGAGGCACAGGCCTTCCCTCACCAACACAAGACCCAAGCTGCTAAGGAGCAACTGAAAAATGGGATCTCTCCAGATACCCATGAACTTTTAAGGACACGAAACGTGCTGCTTCAAGCACATTGGTGCAACAAGCTCCCCAGAATTAGCCTGGCTAAGCAAGCACCTAGCTGTGTTATGTATTAACTGAAGTCTCTAAGTAATCTTAAATTATCATTCTATTTAGAGGACACTTCACTCAACCCTCCTGTGGTTTATTACTGAAAACATGCTCCAATGATTTCTGCAGAACGTATGACAGAAGTTGGGAAAAGACCTGGAAGGCTGTGGAGAAATGCTTCCTCTCAGCAGCTGCTGTACTACGGAGTGAGGACCACCGGACAGGACAGCTGCTCCATCAGATGATGTCATCTGCCATAGTGCCACTCTCATTACAGACATGAAAATTACCTGGCGGATGGGACACTGAAAGAGTCTAGCCTACTTAGGCAGGGAGCAAACCATGAAAGGTAATGAAAAATGGTAACAGAAATGTTCAAGGCATACTTGTCTCTAGAAAACATACAAATTCTGATTTAATTGCACCTCAGAAACTTTCCTCAGGTAACAAACAGCAATAATGATACATTCTAAAGACATCTAAAGATATTCATCATTGCTTTCCTTTTGAAATTAAAGTCAAAAGCACAACCTGTATATGTTTCCCATTCTGCAGCCTTCAGAAGTATTCATAGTGGGGGTGAAAAGGTCACAGGGCAATGCAGATAGAAATTAATTTACAAAAAGGAATCATTTTTAGCAAAATATGTTTTCAGCTTTGCTGAGTTTGAACAGATGAAAGATGGGCATATATCCCTCTACTAACGACAGTAAGAAAGGAGATATAGACCACTAAAATTGTTACAGCAATGAGGTACTAAAAGAGGATGAAATCCTTACAGTATTTACATCTAAATCTCACAACAAAGAAATGTTAGAAAACAAAAGAATGTCTTATCTGCTCATTTAAGTTTTTGTTTTTAAAACTCTGATGTAGTTCTTTGAACTAGTATAACTCCTTCTATAATGATTTCATCTGCTATCATTTCTGCTGCTGCATTGCCAGAAAAGTAGTAAGAACACTAGATGGATAAGGGGCCTGTCAGTGAATGCCATCTGATGCGAAGGAAAGGACATAATAGTAAGAACTTGGAGCAGTCATTTTCCAAAAGCATCTCCAAAATCTGCCTTGAGGGATATAACTATCTCAGCCCTCACAGCCATTGGAGAAAAGTGCTGCATATTAATATTACGACGTTGTTTCAGACAGAGGTAATAAAGTCATTAAAATAAGCATATTAAATAAGATTAAGACACATCCTTTAGAAAAACCTTCATTTTTACCAGTAGGTTCAAGGACAAATGAGTACCTCACAGAGGAGACACTGAGAATAACAGCATCAAAAACTAGAGATTTTCATCTGGTGAGAGACTGTCTAAAGATATAAAGCAAAGAAGAAGGACAGAATATGCCAATTAGACTTACAAGAAGTTTTTGAAGTAATTCCAGGGTTACGTACTGAATACATCAGAAAGTAGTAATAGGAGTCTTTCTTCCAGTCCATGCTTTAAAAAACTACCTGATTCATACCCAAATTTTTAAAATCTAAGACTATCTCTGAAATGCCTGTATGATTTCTAACCCGTGGGGTCAACTCAATACTGGACACTGGGCAGCAGAGAGAGAGTTCAGCAGTAAAGCCACTAGTCATCACTGCCAGCCTGGCATAACATGTCTGCAGTAATTTGTCATTTCTTCCTATGCATCTCTGTGTAACTTTATTTGTACTTTTGAGGATTTCTGTAGCTACCATGACAAGGCAGCCTAGCAGCTTTGCCTCATACTGATCCTTTGCCCAGCTGACAGCTCCTATGAGGAGACGCAAAACTGGGAACACAGAGCCAGGGGAGGTCACAGCGAGTGACACCAAGAGTGAGTTCCAAGTGAAAAAAGAGATCCCAAGAGAGACAATGTGCTTCTGCAGGCAAGCCATGGTCCCTCTTCCCCACTGGAGTGGGTGACACCAGCATTGATGGATGTTCAGAAAAAAAGGCAACAGGTTAGTGTTTTTGTCCTATTATTGTATACATTTACTTTGGACATCTCCAAGGCTGCCTGGTGTAGCACCCATAGGCTTTCATAAAAGGACTCATTTTCCCATACCCAGTAAATCAGGAAAACACAGTGGATCTGAAGGGAACAACTCAGAACAACCAGAGCTGCAAATACACCAACCTGTAGACACCAGGGACAAGTGGATACTCAGCTTAGTTTTATTTAATGTGCAAGAATGTGAATATTACCAGCACTGACTTGTTACACTCCCAAAGCCACATGAAGCAGAATTATCCCTCGTAGTGTAAGCTCCCTATATTTGACAACAGTAGTAAGTTTGAGCTTCATGACAGCAAAAACAAAGCCTATTGACTGTCAACCCACCAGGGTGAGCCCTGCTTCTCTCTTCACAATGGTCTGTCTGAGCTGGGCACACCCCACACCTGCTTCTTTCTCACCCTTCATATTTTTGCACCAGACTCCTCACTTAAAGAAAAACAACCACAACAGGAACAGTGCAGGAAATGGTAAAATTCTTTGATGCTACCCACCACATTTTAATATGTGTTTTTTCTTTGACCTGCTTAAAAGTTTAATTATTTTAATATTTCATTAAAAGAAGTATTTTCAGATACACATTTTCCTCAAAAGTCTCATTTTTCATTGCTTGGAAACTACTTTACTAGTCCTGTCATGCTTCTATTCTCCATGTTGAAAAGTTGTTTGAGTAAATTTCACTATTTTGCCTGTTGCTTATGAAGTTTATTACAAGCAAGTTATTTTAAAGATGAGAGACATAGCTTTTATATGTTCACCAAGGGACACAGCTTAAAATTCTTTACCACTCCAAGTTTGTGACAGAAAAAGGACCAGAGTTCCTACTGATGATGTCCCCTTAGCATTATTTACTCTTATTTTATCTGTTGCTACTCTTCTAACTACTAGATGCTCCAAGGCTACTGTGTATGTTTGCTCCTGCTTCCCAATCTTTTGCCTTTAAACCTTCTTCCCCCACAGGAAGAACCTGGTCACAAAAGCACTAAAAAATACTGTGAAGCCTGGGTCTGCACCAGTGCTCAAAGGAGGTTCATGTTGTCCTCATCGGAGTCTGGTCTCTGTCAGCAAGGTAACACAGTTATTGCTGCACCATTGCTAGAGACTGGGTAACAATTACACACAGCCTGCATCTACTGCCTCATTTTCAAATATCCACAAGACACTACAACAACAGTAGTTACCCAAACCAAAGCTATTCCGTCATCTAATGAAACTTACCACTGACAGCCTTTCCTTGTTTATAAACAACCTGTACCTCATATGAGAAAAGTATTTCCTCTGTAAGGGTTTCATGGCTCCTTGATTTCTGTTATTGTCTGTGCAGGCCTGAGTGGAGACTTAACCTACTCAGATAATAAGAGTTGCGTACAGCAGCTTTGAAATCCTATGTCTTAAATTCTCTTAATTGCTTGAACCAGGCACAGAAAGTTACAAACACTTCTTTGTTTATTTGTTCCTCCTTCCTTCCCCTATTGCAGACACCACCTGCACCGAATCTTCACACCTCCAATCACCCAACCTGTTTCAAATTGTTAGTTCCTACCCAAAGTTAATTCAATATACATCTGAGCATCCCTTTTGTTTGACTCATGGCCTTCTCTTCCTCATCTGCCAGTTATTACCAGCTTCCATAATGGCTTCATAAACCATTAGCTCATCATTTCTAGCTCCTAAACACACTCAGCAGGTTACTGCATTTATAGACCTTCCCTTCTCCCCCATTCAAAAGGAGCTGCTGGCATCTCTCATTGTGATGAGCAGTCCCGCTACTGGAACACTAACAAGCTATGACTACACACATGCTATCACTTTCTTCAGTAAGCCTCATGCTAACTCATCACTGATTCCTCACACCTATCACTCACAATCCATCATCCTCCTTACCAGCAGTATTAAAAACCAGACAAGAGTAAATTGAACAGCCCACAAAAACCATCTCTCTTCACAGAACAGGTGATGCCAAATAAAACTCAACAAGTTAGAGGAAAAGGAGTCATCACAAGTTATTGAAACTTTTAAAGTAATACTCTAAAAAAACTCAGGAACTGAAGGTGAAACATACACCACAAACTAAACCAGAGTTTATTACAATTGCCCAACTGACAACAAACACCATCCAAGATGACTGCTTCAGCCACCTGCACTAGAGCACCAGTTCATGAGACCAACTGGACCACAGCCGAAGCTGCTGAAGTCTCAGCAGGAAAAAATGCCTACCCGGGCACCACCTGGATAAAAGTGGAAAGCTCTGCTGCTTTCAGCCACTACTTTCAGGGAGTTTCTCTCTTGGAGATGTTCATCGTATAGACTTCTGGGAACGTGGTAACTTTCTTGGTAAAAAGCATTAGTTTCTTAACAGCTCTAAAATTTGCACTAAGAAAACTATGTTACAATCCTGAGCACAGACTAAATGATATAGGCTGAACTTTTTCTATCATGAGCTTTATTTATGCTCACCACCTGATTTTTAGCACCCACGACTGAGCATCCATTCATGAATAGAAACAGCAAAAACGATCGGTCCAGTGCCACTCAACTATATGGAAGAAATAAAGAAAATATAACAAAAGTAAAAACGTAACTCCCGCTCCCTTTCGCTGTAAAGCTTTCACACCGCGCTGCTAAGAACAGGTAATTAAAAGACATGGAAGAGGCCGTGAACCTCACGCCCCGGAGGAGGCTGCCGCATCTCCAAGGGCCTCCTACGCAGCAGCGCTCCTCAAACCTAAAAACCCCGGGGGCTCGAGCCGCGCTCTCGAGCGGGACAAGTGACACGGCCGCAGGG
>WEKY01035718.1:34123-47172 GCA_013390045.1 Picathartes gymnocephalus
CCAGCCTTTGCCATCGCGCCTCCCTAAACGGCTTGCGGATCAGATCGGACCCCGCCGCTCCTTACCCCCCCAAATTCTCTCTTTCTCCGTCTCTCGAGTAGTCCTGACAAATATGGTCCAGGGCTGCGGGCACAGTGAGCATGCGCCCGCGGAGCCAGGGCTGGGGAAAGGGGAAACTGCCGCCGCCGCCGCCGCCGCGGCTCCTCTTCCTCCCTCGCCTGCGCTGCCGCTGCGCCCCGGCCGCCCGCAGCCGGCACCCGGCAGCCGGCACCGGCGGCGGGCATCGCCCTCACCGAAAACGCGGCCGCCGACAAGGGCTCCGGCGGAGGTGCATCCTCCCCCTGATTTACTGCCGACGCTGGAGGAATAATAAGGAGACTTGTGCAGCAGCCGCGCGCTATTTTGGGCGCTTTCAAAAATAACGCCTTGCACTTTTCGGGGAGGGGGAGGTCCGGTCCTCAGGGGTCCCGCCAGGTGCTGCTGGGGTTGGGTAGTGGGCGCCGAGGGACCGGGGAGAGGCTGTCTGCGGCTCTTGGCCCCATCCTCTGCGCAGAACAGACCCGGGGCAGGGGCAGGACAGCTGTGCACTAGTAAGGGAAGCGCCGGTCCTACGGGAGAGGGGCTGCCCTCCGCCGCGGCCGGCGAGGAGATCCCCGAGGAGATGCCCTGAAGCCGGGCAGCGCGGAGCCAGGCTCCTCCTGCGCTCCCGAAATACGGGGTGCATTCGGTATGGACACGTTCATTGCGATGGGCCTCGTCTCGTTTACAACCTAGCCAGCTCACGAAATAAAACTAGTCTCAGATGTGCCACCTGCTTGAATACTCATCATCGGTGCCCTGCATTCCTAAAGACAAATATCATCTTCATTTATTTTCTGTCCCTGGGTCAGAAAACAGTGAAAACTGGAGGCCCTTGTTATTTCATGTGATTGCCCAGGGTGGACTTCACCTGCAAGGAGGTCTGTTAGCAAAAGAACATTACACAACATAGACCTGTATGAGGCCTAAGTATACAGGGAAAGAGGGAGGATGGAGGATTGTGATCAGATGTAAATATGATACTTTAAAAACTGTGTATACATATATATATACGTAGTTTGAGGCAAAGTATAAAACAACACAGAACACAATCTTAATTATACTAACTCTAAATTTTTTTCAGACCACACAGCATCTCCCTAAAGTCATTCTGTCCTAAAGGCAAAAACTGACAAAGTGAATTTTGAATTTTTGATAGTTTGGCATATTATTATATACCTCTTAAAATAACTCTAAAAATCTCAATACATCTTTTGTTAATCCTAGTAATGATCAATAACCACATTTTGTCTTGCTTATATAAGTATTCCCGTCTGCAATTACACTTCCAACTTTGGCCCAAATTACTAGAACACAAATAATAATAAATACTAAAAGGCAGCCAGTAATAAGTATCAGTTGAATATCAATGGAAATAAATACAAATGACATTTAGGTATTACGGATGCATACTGTAATACATTATAGTTGTTTTATGATGAGCAATGATGAGGCTTCTCACGCCCCTTCAGCTCAAATGGCATTTCATATAGGCTGTAGTTTTCATCAATAAACATATGTTCATTAGAAACTAATTACAGAAAACAGCATTAACCTAATTGTAATAATTAGTGATAACATACATTTTAACTCTTCTAAAACACAGATGCATAAAATAGTAAAGGATGAGAAAATTTCTACTTTCCTCAACTGAACTCTTAGTTGAGGAAATTTATGTGTTAGAAACAAAGAATAAACTGCAACTGAAGTCATTCAGTGCTTTTTTGAAAATTATTTCCTAATGTTCCCAATGTTCAATGTTGTTGAAATGTTTTAAGTCAGACAGTTGCCAAAGAACTAGATTATTCTATTGTAGCATTAAATTAGCTGGGCTCTGCAGAAGATACTCAAAGAATGGTACAATTTGGTGATATTTCAAACTCTTTAGGATGCTTGACCTGTACTGATTATTCTCCAGATGATATTGATGTTTTGGGGGATGGTGTAATAGACCCTGTTAAGAAAATACATTTCTAAGAGTACAACTTAAGTAGTTATCTGCCATTATTTTACTTATGCTTGAAAGACTTTGTTCCTTTCCTCTGAAAATCTTAAAGGGAAACATAGTCATATGTGTGACTATGATATGAGTGTAGCCCCTTACAGAAAATGATGACACAGCTGGAAAAGCTCCTTGTTGGATGTATATTGGAAGTAGTAACTGAAACCAAGGATTTGAAAGAGCACATAGCTGCTTTATTGGATCAAACAGATAACTCTTTGATTAAAATAAAAGGACCTATGAAATTAATAAAGGTACCTTCTGTTCTCTGTCTCTTCTTCGGTCCTTGCCCTAATAATAGTGTGTCAGCTCGTGATGTATAATAAAGCCATTATTTTGTCAATAAAAATTTATTGAGTAAAAATAGATTAAACGTTATTCACATATGCTCTTTAAACATTAGTTCTGTTGCCATTTTATTTAATACTAGAATTCCATCTGTATTCCAAAGGCAGAGAATTTCAAACACTTGTTTTCTATATGTAAGTATGGCATTTAATATGATTTTGGCAGTATGTTTAATGACAGATTTTGGAGTAGCTAAATTTGGTCTCTCTCTGAGTATTCTTGTAACTCGTTGAATAGGTGTTTGTGCTGTAGCCAAATACTGATTATTTTTCTAAGAGCATGTGCATGAACATCCATATACATGGCTTCCAAACTCCAAGTCTTGAGTACCATCTAAGGGGGTGAGAGCAAAGAAATGTATATTATCCATTCAGTTTGCATATTGGGTTTGTGTGATCTAATGGCTCCTCAGCAAGTATCTACATAAACTGAGAAAGAGAATCAGTATTTACATTTTACCAAATTATTTGACATTTCTGGGGTCTTGATTTCTACAATATGGACGAACATGCCTTAAAGATGGCCTTGTTAATCAAAAATAGCCTGCATGGGACTTTTTAATTACACTTCTAGTAACCTGTGCAGCTTATTGTGTGACCTTTCTCAGCAGTGACAGTCACCAGTCTGCCATGTGATTCTTCCCCAACCTGGAGGACAGAAAAGAGGGCTTGAGGGCAATCACTGCGGAAAAAAAGTATTCTGTATGTTATGTAAAGCTCTAAGTCAGGGAAATGGAAGTGTGAAAGTTTTAGGAAGTTGGGAATGAAGGGAGAAGGTGTATGTGCTCATTTACCAATTGAGGCAAGCAAATTGCAGTCCGTGGTGATTCCAGTTCCTCTCAACAGTCCTGTCTTCCTGTCCAGAGAACCTGATGTCCACACTGATGTTAAGAAATAATGACTGACTTATTATCAACTGGTTTTGCCACTAATCCCAGAATAATTACCAAAGTTGATTGAAATGTCATGCTAAACTGGAGAGCCAGTAATGCTTTCTAGCTTTCAGATCTGTGTGCCTGCCTATCTGCATCCCAGCTCCCTCCCAGAGTGAGACTCTGGTGGTCAACAGTCTTTTTTTCCTGGGAAGGAAACTTGAGCATGAGTGCTTGAAAGAAACTGCAGTGTTTTCCACTGGGTCTCAGCCCAACATGCCCTGGATGCACTGTAGGTGCAGCCTTGGAGAGCTTGTTTCTGGAGATATTGATGAAGCCTTTGAAAATTCGTGCTTTTACAAAGTTGCAAGACTACAGAGCTTTCCAGAGCTCTGTCTTCATCCTAAAGAAACTCAAAGGCAGATAGAGAAGTTATGGGATTGCCAGTTCAGGAGTGAATCCAGAGCAATATTGCATGTAAAGAGTTTGGGGAGGATTGGATCAGAATAATTGTAAAAGCAGAAAAAGTAATTTGTAAGAGTGAGTCAAATGCAAATTAGGAGTATTGATGAGGACTCTTGAACCAGGAGAAGGCTGAAGTTAGAAGCTTGGACATGTGGGTTGGACATTAGGGAAGGGCTTGGAGCACTGGCAGATCTTAAACCAGTTGAAGGAAACAGGAGGTGGCCCCAGAGACAAGAGGTATGAAGAAGGTACAGCAGAGATTGTGCAGTCTGGAATGGATGATAGGCCAAAGGAAATGGGTAAGAATAAAGGTCCTGAGGGAGGGGAAAGGAGGGGTAAGTAGGAAAAGAGAGACACCACAGAGGAGGACAAGTGGTATGGAAAGGGGCAAACAGAGTGTAAGTAGGTCAAGAAGGGAAAGGGGGAAGAAGGGAGGGAGCCTGTGCCAGGCAAAGCTGGAAGTAACAGGAGATTTGCAGTCTTTAAAAATGGAGTTTCCTAGACGTAGTTTTAAGGGATAATAATGAGCAATATCTTGGTTATGAGTGGACTCCACACAGCTCTTTTTGCCACAGAACTGTATTCTTGCATGCTCTTTCCTAAGGTATATGGGCACACTCTGCATATGAGGGCCATTATCATTTCCCATAGTAAAAGGCTTTGACTCCAACTGTGCATAAGATTGTAACAGCCTTGCAGCAGAGCATTACATTGGACAGTCTGTTCAGGCTTGATACTCCAGACCTGTCATCCAAAAGCTAGTAGTCACTCTGAGAGCTAAGGCTGTATTTTTAATATGCACAAAGAAGGCAAGTTGATGAGGCAGCACAGAACAAACATCACTCTCAGGAACAGAAGCTGAATGAGAAAGGGTTGCAGTCTTCCCTTCTCAGGTGGAAACCAATTCTGTTGAAATAGGCAACAAAAGCAGGGGTTATTTTAATAATTGTTTGTAGAATTTTTAGATCTATAACTGCTGCTGAAAAATATCTGGAAGTGAATATATAGCAGATCCTGTGGGTCTGCTTGGACAGCAAAGCCTGACTGCATAGGGAAAAGAGGAGGAAGTCCCATCCAAGGTCCTTAAAACACAATGGCAGGGTGAGAACTTGCTCTAACTTGCTCTCCCTGGAGAGCAATAGAACGGTTTTCAGAGCAACATGTGTCAGACTTAGTGACTCACAGCCACATGTGGACATTCCTAGTAAAATATAAATTTGTCCAGCAGTAGATGAAGAGGAAAGAATCCCAAATATTGTTTTTATTAGACATAAAAGCAAATGACTCAAAGTATGCATGCAGACTCTTCTTTCTTTATTTTCAAATCTTTTTATCTATTAATGTGTTTGAACAAGTAAATAACACCCTTTTTTTCTTTATTTTTTAGTACTGGTGGTGTCAGATTGCATATACCAGGCCATACATGTTTGATGTATGTGAGATAATGCAGAGGTTTTCTCTGAGCAAACAGATCTCTTCTTGTAAAGGCTAATGCAAAAACCTGATGCCAAAGGTTAAAGGCAGTAGAAGGAAACCAGAAATGCAGCAAATATTGAACAAAGTGGTTTTGGACGTTGATAAGAGTTTTTCCTTACCTGAGAATTCAGAATTAGGATTGCAGCAGAACAGGTATCCACTAGGCCTGCCAAACGTGACTGCAATTAAAGCAACAGACAAAGCATCTCCTCTTTGCTGTTAGGAACAGCAACCCATGTAGAACAACAAGAAGTGAGTCCTTTGTTACATTTTTCCAGTGATGTTGTGTCATGTGGACACACAGCAATAGCATTCCCCTCTTTGACAAGCAGCAGAGAATATTACTGGGGCCTGTTTCTGAGACTGACAACGAATGGATTATTCAGAATCTGAATTGCCATTGCCAATGATCCTGAGTCATCAGGCTTTGTGGAGTCAATTCATACATTTCCTGTGCTGGAACAGTGGGCATTGTGCTCTCATTGATCTATATATGTAAGTGAATATGTAAATGTAAATGAAAATAGTAGCTTCAATCAGTAAAAGCGAGTTTTTGTTCTGGAGTTTTAAGCTATGTGCTAACCCCTCATACTAGGAAATCAATCTGCCAAAATATAATTTATTATCTAGAAAATAATGACAAGTGTGAACTAATATTCTTAGTAAAATAATTACATACAATAGTAAGAGGTGGGAGTACCTGTTTGCTATAGAATTCAAGGTTCGACAAACACATTTCAATAGAGAATTCGGTCTCCTGGCTACCACAACAAAGCAGGCAGGATATTCTTTTTGCTTTGAGCACAGACCTGTAAATGTTAGTAGTCTGTGCAGGCTGATGCCTATTTGTGGAAGAACCAACCCATGTTGGTTTACATTTGCCATTTCCCACAACATGATTTGATTTCAATATCCGCTGATAACAGAACTGATGCATGCTCTTAAGCATTCAAGAGGAACTGAACTTCAGAAAAGATACTTTTGCTGAAACTAGTTCATTTTCACATGTTCCAAGATAAGCTTCACGTGACACTTTACATCAAGCCCTCCTAGCTGCTTACCCCCCAGGGAATTCTTGCAAATCGAAATCCTCTGTGCCTTAAATTTTAGAAAGAAAATGATGCAGCACGGGAACATCAACTGTATAATCATTAATATCATTATAGTACTGTACTGGGAAGCATATCTACCCTTCTCTCATAATCTCCAAATATTTAAACTGGAAAAATTAAGTTAAAACTGAGGGACTTTTGGATTTGCAGTGCACAAAAACTGCATTCATGAGTATGGATGAGTTCTCAGGGAACATTTAAAAGTTGTAAGCATCCAAGAAAACACAGAAGGACTTTAAGATCATTGGCTAAAAACAGATGACGGACCTTTCTGGCTCCAAAGAGAAAGTGCCTTGCCCTCTCACCACTCATCCAGGGAGGCATGGATGTAAGTAGCAGTTTCGTAAATATATTTGTTCATCATGAAAGCATCATGCATAGTCTTCGCCTTACTTACAGAAACAATTACAGCAATGGTATTGTGTAAGAGTACTGCTGGTGCACAAACCTCACCTGGGGCTGTTATCAATGGCTAACTTATGGCACCTCTCTTCTGTGCTGAGTTTGGAGCTAAGGCTTTATAGAAAGCCAGTGGAGTGAAGAATGTCCTTTAGAGTGGGACTCAAGCATGTACATGAAAGGTTTCTTGCTTCTATTAAATGTACAGAATTCAGATATGCACTTTACATTACAGCCTATGTGAATATCTGAATCACAATTCTCAGTTCAGAAATCTTTGTCAAAAACTGTCTCCTACATTATGACGGCATCTTTCCATTCATAATACTTCTGACTTCACCTGTTTTGGATGAGATAGTTGTAAGTATCCACCCAATGAAAATGAGATACCACCTAAATATATCTTAATGAGCAAGAATAGTATATACTCTATTTATTTATTTATTTATATTAAAGTACTTAATCTTTTGGTAACTAGTTCTTCTCTATGAAATGTAAGCCAAGTTTCAGCTGGGAACAAATAATTGAGTTACATAAGCACACATAAAAATAGACTGACCCACATCTCTAACAACAGGATCCTATTATAATAAAATGCTATTTCTTGTATGATTTCCTGAAGGCTGAAAGCACGTATATAAATGGACTTGTAGAAGGAAAGCCATGTTATATTTGGCCTATATGTTGGTTTACATGCACGTGAGCATGTAAAATATGAACAGTTTCTCTTTCGGTGAAGTTCTGTTCTGTAGTGAAGATGGGTATCCAGGACTGAGTATCATGATTTGCATTAGTATCAGAAGATTGATATGAGTTGACATGGTCTGAGAAGAAGAAGAAGCTGCATGAAAAAATACTGTGCAAATTTTTTTTTTTTTTTTTTTTTAAATTTCTGGGATAGAACATAGTGCTGTACAGTTTTGTTTAGGTTACTACAACCCATCAGAATAAGGCTCTACTAAGCACGATTCTGCACATATCAGGGAAACAGCAGCTGCAGATTTAAATAGGATAAGAAACATTATATAAACTTACTGCACATGCTGCGTCTCCTGTTGTAGTAGCTAATATGTCAAGACATGCTTATAGAAACAGACACATGCATATGTGCATGGCAGACAAGGTAGGTGCTCGGCTGGAATTCAAACCAATGTGTATTTACAACTGCTGTTGCCACCCCTCCCTTCCACAGCTTGCAAATTCACAAGCTGACATGGTGTATTCCAAATATTTTAAGTTGTAGTTCTTTTCAAAGCTAAAAGATGGAGGTATAACATGGAAATTGTGAATATTTAATACTTTACAATTCTCACAGACTAGTTTTATCAAGCAAGAGCTGTTCCTAAACCAACAGATTCTGTACAACAAGAACACCTTTCTTTAACTATAGCTGGCATTACTGGTGCTCAAAGCCAGCTTACAAATCCTGAACGTTTAGTTAACTCAGAATTAGTTTTCTTCACAGTAAGAGCATGATGTACTCCAAAGTAATGAATGTTTCCATGCCGATTTCTACTTTAAATTCTTAATTTTATTGTCTATAGCATTTATTTATTTATTAATGTCACAAGAATTCTTTCAGAACAGAGACATTTTCCCCACTATTCTTTCATAACTGCTCCCAAATATTCTAATAGGTGAAAAATAAGTGTTGGTAGAAGCCAAGCGTGGAAAATTCCAGGTTAAAATACTTCTTTAAGTAATGAGTCACTGGAAATAGGGAATTAGAATGAAAACCATTTCTAACCTTGTTGCACTTGCCTCCTTGTAGCTCAAATATAGTTCACAATGTGAAGGGGGGTGTGTATGTTTCTGCAGCCTAGACCTGGTTGCTTGACCAATAACACATAAATCTAACCAGTGAACTACAGCATAGAAAGAGCAAAAATTGGTTGGTTGTTTTTTTTTTTTTGACATCGGTTAGCTTCTCAGCATTAACACAGATGTAAAAGTAACTGCTTGAGGCAAACTTAGGCTCCTGTTGCTACCTGAGCATAGCTGAGAGTTTCATTTCAGTGTACATCAACTCAAATTTATTTCAGCTGACTGTTAATAAGAGTCAAACCCAAGCATTCTCCATGGTATAGAACCTAGTTCTCTTAAAATTAATCAAGACCACAAGGTCATCTTGCACTGGTTATTGAAGAACCACCCAAACAATTTTTTTCTTACTTCTGTTCCAAAGTGGACCGAATTAAAAAAGAATTCTACACCAGAAATTTGCAGTAGTTCAAGATCAGTAAGACATTTAGTAGATCAGTTCTGCATAATAACTGGTGATTTGTCCTGCTAGCACATATGACCAGATAGACTGAGAAATCATGCCAATATTTCAGGTGATTAGATAGCAATGCTGATGTTTTAAAATTAGTGCTGATGTTTTAAAATAAGTGCAACACTACAGTCAGTAGGGCACTGATCCCTCAAACAATGTGACTGCCTTATTCTTATATATCTGTGTGAGATTGCAACAGTGTGGTTTTTACATATGTTTTTATAATTAAAATAAAATTCAGAATGCACTTCTAAATCCACTCAGTGACTGGTCAGTCAAAAGCCCACAGAGATCAATAGGGCAGTAATTTGCAATGGAAACTGGACTCAAAAACCTTTATATAATTTTGAAATTTTTGCCCAAGTCTAAAAACAATAAAATTTTTCTGGAGCCAAAATGTCATGTGCTTAGTGGACCATCCTGGAACTTCAGTGCGTGAAAATATCTCTGACACTGTGAATGCTAAGAAAAATAAAAGTAATTGTGTTTTACATATGCTTGGCATCAGGAAAGACTGATCTCTGAGACCAAATATGAGCTATGTGAATTGAAGCAATTAAACAAAGTCACAGTAATGTTTATACAAAACTGTTGAGTGTAGCCCTCTCTACAAACTGCAGTGAGCAATAGAGAGTCACCTGATCTTACGCAGATCTTTCCTATTAGATTCAATAGCTTTGTGAAGCCTTAACTAACAACTTCCTAGAAGGAAACATTTCAAAAACTGACCTGTAAGCAAAGTAAAAATTCTGTTGACAGATTCACCTTATCAGGGCATACTATTCACTGCACTGATTTAAAATTTACCTGCAATTAGTCCCATACCTGGCAACTGGAAAACGTAGGAAATCTAATTTAAAACATAGTTTCAAATTGCAGAAAGAAAATTCAATTGCTCAAATCTGAATCAAAGTCTCAATAGGTGTTCTTTTTTTTTCTTTTTTGTTTGTTTGTTTGTTTGTTGTTTTGTTTTGTTGTTTTGTGTAAGGATGGCCATTTAACAGCCGGGGTAATAGGTTGCAGATCACATTAAAAGAAGTTTTATTTCCTTGGGCATTTCTGTTCTCAACTTCCAAATATTCTAGGGCTCCATGTCAGCTCAAATGTTCCTTTGTTGGTCTTCCCTCAAAGCTCACCCAGTGTGATGCAGCATAATGTCAGCCCAGGCAACTTGCAGAGACCTTGCACAACTGTGAAGCTTGTGAGAGAGCAGCTGAATTTCACCCAGGTCTGAAATGCACAGCTGGGAGATTTCCTCAGCTCCAGTAATGCTCCCATCCCCACTCATCTACCCCAGTCACTCCAATCACACGTAACTGAAGAGATCCTGTGTACTCAGATGGCAAATTTAAAATGTCTCTGCCATCCGTGTATTAAACCTCTGTGGGCCACAAGTAGCTCATTGGGCACAGATAAATAAGTACCTTGTTCTAAGATTTCCCTTTTTGACTTCTGAACCCAGCTTTTGCCTGCACCTCATCTGCTTAGTACCTATTCGCAGCAAGCAGTATCACAAAGAAGAAAGTAGTTTTTGATAAACCAGTTGGCAGGGATCACTGCTTCCAGACAAAACCGAACATCTCCCATGCCCCTCTGGCAGACCAAACACATGCTGCCTTGACTGTGAGGATATGATGTGAATCTAGCAACAAAAAAGAGTAAAGTCTTAAAGTTTGGCACCTTGGAAGTTTTTCCACTGGAGACAATTAATACACTATGCTTCTAACTGTATATAGTATTACTGGATCAGATAGCACAGCCTGTAGTGAAGATGTCCCAAAGTTTTTCACTTCAAAACAGCTCTTAGAGTTACTTTGTCAAATGGGTTTTGGACTGAAAATTTTCTTACTATGTACCTTTCCTTAGCTTTATTATTTTCTTGTTTGTTTCTCAATTTACAGATATAATAGTGGAAGCCTTTGTGAGGACAGGGCTGGACAAAAAGCATGTTATGTTGCCCATGTTGAAAATGTTCTGGGTTTTTACATCTGAAGTTTTACTCCATCCAGTTATTGATGTAAAAATATTAAATTTGACAGGAATAGAGGGCTTTATGCTAGAGAATTATTCATGCTTCTCCTCTTAATATCTATTCACATTTGAAAAATATTGTTATGCAAGTGTTCAGAAAATACTAGCTAGATATTTAGCTGAAAATTCTGAAAAATCTGTCTGCTATGGACCTACTCAAGGCTTCAGGGACTTAATTCTTCCTGTGATTACAGCCAAGCTCCAGAAAAATATGTGCCTCTCAGGGACCTTTCTGTTGACAGGATACAGAGGAGAAAACAAATTAATTTGAATGCAGTGTAGACAAAAGTGAAATTTAGAAGTTAGCGATTACATATGTGGAGAAAGAAATGGAAGGAGTGTCATGAACCAGAGGGTGGGACAATGAATTGCCAAGTATATATGCAGGAGACTGGGACTGGGAGCTTGTGTGGAAGATGAGGTTTAGAGGATGAAAAACAACCATGGTGCACAAAGGAAGAGAAATGAGGTTAGCTGGACAAAGGGCCAGGACAAATATGTGAGGAGAATTAGATGAAGATTTCAAGGGAGGGAGTCAAAAATGAATGCCAGTTCTACCAGGGATTAAATAGTGCAAGAGGGCTAACCTGTGGTTTGCAGCTTGGTCAGTGGTTAAGTTGAACTAATTGGATAGGTAAGAATACAGGATTGTAAACGGCATAAAATATGATTCAAACAAAACACTAAACCAGCATTTTAAAGCTGTAATGCAAGGTTAAATGTAAACTTTTAACACATAGGAAATGTGGGCATTGACTCTGCTTTTGAAACTTTAATTTGAACCCGTGGGCGCAAGCAAAATGATACACTCTTATGGCATGATGATAGACTATTTCTTCTACAGAAACCCAGCCTTACTCAGGGAACCCCATTATAAGAAATCTCCTCTGGGTTCCCACAAGGTTATGTATTGAAGGTTACAAAGCTCCGGCTTCATTGACTCTGGCAGTCAGAAGGTGTGAAACGCATTAAGCAGTGGATTGCTAGAAGGAAAGCCACCTGCATGGAGATGCTGAAAATTAGGTTCTTTCTTTGCCTCTGACAGTTTTCACGTAATACTAAACAAGTAATTTCCAGATGGTCACTAATTTCTCATTTTCAGAGAGCCACCCAAAGGTCTGAGGTCTAGTTTGAAATAGTGTTGACTAGTCATAGCTGAATTCTGCTGGAATAATGCTTCAGACATAACAGATTGAGAAGTTGTGTCCTTGCCATGTTGGGCATTGGATATTACAGAAATTTTTAACTTTAAATTCTGGCTTTCCCATTCTATGGCGGTTAATGCTTCTCACCTCAAACTGTTCTTCAAGTCCAGGTAGTCCTTAGTCCTCCAAATAGAGAAGCATAATTTAATTTGTGTATTCCAAGATATTTCAAGTTGAATATTTCAATAAACAACTCTCTTAATTGTGCAAAACTACATGGATTTGTTTGCTTCAACTTGAACATTTAGTTCAGTCCTACAGGGCTTTTGGCACTTTTTTGATTAGCTTGTGATTCATCTCATGCAAAGGGTCAACTGTGCTCTGAAATTAAGTACATAAGGAGGAAAAAAGAAATAGTTTTGGAATGAGAAAATCACTGTAGCTTGGATATACTGAATAAAAACCTATGTGGTTAAGCTTTTAAACTAAAATAGAACCTCCACTTTTGGGTAGAAAACAGAGTACAGTTTGGAGTTACAGTAGAATATAATGTAGACAAATTAATTTCAATGGAACAATAGTTTGAAGTATTGTATTCATTTTATTTTCAAACTCAAGAAACACAGACTGATTCTTGCATACTCAAGTACAGTTCATTAAATGACAGCTAATGTAGGAAGATTAAGAGCCAAAAACGTGGGTTAGAAAAGGAATATTTTTTGTAGTAGCATGGGAGGATGAAACTCAGAAGAGCCTTTTATATCTTTCAGTGACTCAGGTATTACACACCTAGATGAGTGCCTAACAGCACAACAGTTTGCAGTGCAGATTCTCAGGCTAGAGCATG
>WEKY01035744.1:0-14293 GCA_013390045.1 Picathartes gymnocephalus
TCTAAAATATATTTCATTAAAATTATGTTACAGGGAAATAAAAATAAATAAAATATAATTTTTGTGCCTATCCACACGCACAGAAACCTAATAAATTAGAAACCTTTCCACACAAACCTAAGCATTTGTGCAATTAGGAATGTTCATTTTTATTCTGGGATACTTCACATTCATGTTCTGAATTACAGTGAAACTAAAAATATGCCTGTTTGCAAAATTTCATTGAAGTTCTGGTTTAAATTTTTCATTTATCTAAGTCAAAAGGCAAAAAAAAAAGCTGATTCAAATACTGAATATCAAAATCAAATTATCCACTAGAAGAAAAATAATAAAATTAGATGTTTCATAAGGGTTTTTTTCTGTAACCTAAAATACATCTCTCTGGCTATCATTTTTCACTATCATCAGTTCTATATTTGCATGTAGAAAGGAGTTTGCTCCACATTTTTTGAATGCATAAAGAGATGTTCTGCTACTGAGGGTCAGTACCCTGGGTACCAGAGGCCCTCCTGCACTCACTGAACTCAAGTGGAAGTTGTGCAACTTCAGCAGCCAAAGAAAAAGTACCTGAAGGAAACTGTAGTGTGAGCTTGGAATTTAACATCATGCTGTTGCTGCTTACACCAGAATAAATGTGTTAACCTTAATGTTTGCACAGCAGGGCAATAAGGCTAATTAAATACCTCTTATTGCAGCTGAACTTAAAAGGTAAAAATGTTCACTATAAAAGAAGGGAACCTGAGTAGAAAATAAGCGCACAGGTAGAGACAAAGACGACAAAGGTCAGCATTTGCCAGTTGCTAGTACCAGCTACCCAGGTTTCAACAGCAGCTAGGAATTCAGCCTTTTTCTAATCCAAACAAAATCTGCGGAAGCCTCAAAAGTCATTGTGAGGTAACTGCTGTCAAACGTAACAGATTATACCTCAACCACTGTTGTATTTACTATTTGCATTTCAATATGAATTTTTTTCACATTTTTTCGTATTTAACTTATTCCCACAAAGTACAAGCTAAAGCATAGATTAATAGATAAATACAACACATTAGAACATGCTATACCTACTTTATATAAAGAAGTTTAGGAGCAGACACTAAATATGTATGACTATGTCATGAATAATTTTTTTTAAGTCACTAAACCAGTTCACTGAAAAGAAGAATGCTTCCCAGGTGAATAAGTTAGAATAGAACACAAAAGATGTTTAATGAACAGTAAAGGAGCCCAATGCACTTTAACAGCTATTTAAAGAATTGCTATTCCAAACAAATTCTTGAATGCAGATTCTCTTCAACTTCACAGATTTCCATTTAATAAAGCAAGGCCAAACACAGTCATCTGCTTTGGTAAAACAAGATGCAGGACTGTGTGAAATTCATGCTTTTTAAAATTAAAGAGGTTTTTGGTAGTTGTTTAGAATAAGAACCAGTCTTTTTAAAACAGAGAGTAATTAAAAATAACACTATTATTTTTCATTACACAGACTAGGTAGATCAAATCAAATTGTTAAGACTTTATCTGCAGCTTCAGTAGCAAATTCAGTAAGAGATGGAAAAAAGGAGCCCAAATCACAGGAAAAGAACAGTATGAAATAAATCCATCAGGATTGGTATGCAATTATTTTCCACTTTGCCCTAGTTACATCAGTATGGAAGGAGTAAGGGCATTCTGAGCTTTTGACCTTAAGAATGCTTGTCTTTAAGTTTGTATCTGATTATCCTGGGCGTCACATGTTTTTATGTGCTGATATTTCACTACTACTCACCCTTCAACACTTTTATCTTCCAGAATCAAAGAAGACAGCTCATCTAGAACGAGTAGGAACTAAAGAGTGGAATATCGCTTGCAGCTTTTGTTTATTGCCCAAATTTTTGTTACATAGATAAATAGATAGTAATTCAGATGTGGCAAAACAAATGCTGAGGTCACTTGACTCTGATTTTAACTATAAGAATGGTTCTGATTTTAATGATAAGCATATCAAGTACTGCAGTCCTAGCTGTTCTGCAAGTCTCTTCTGAACTATATGATTTCATCACCACAAAACAACAATAGAGAAGAATAAAACTGTGCTACAAAGTTCAGCTTATGAAGTTGAGCTGTGTATCTGATTTCACATTATCTCTACTATTGTTACAACAATACAACTTAGAAATAACCCTCACCTTAAAAATTACTGACACCTCGTAAAGCTCGCTGATGTAAAGCTCACTGACCTGCTACAGCAACCCTTAGGGATGCACAGCACAGTATGTACTAACACATGTACAATACTCAGCAGTAGAGAGATAAACAATACTGCCAAGTAAATATACTGACATGACAAGTGTATTGACTAGGACCCGTTGCACTTTATGCTCAATGAGAAGACTGTGTCTTGCAAACTGTTAGGAACCGTCAACACATGCAATGCTTACTCAATGATTAGTGTGTGATGGCACTAAGACGACTGGTGTAACTGTCTGTCTTTGATTACAGGACATCTTGATAGATTATATTAAGATGTTTCCTCCCAATGACTTACTGCTTGTGCTACATTCTTTATAGTAAAACTGATTCATTAATATAATAGACGTAGGTATGGCATTTTTCCTTCCCTTTTCCTGCTTGGTCTACTGGACTGCCTCTTACTAGCCTGCAAACTGCAGTGGGCATAGAGACTATTAGTTTATAATAATTTCAGAGAAAGAGGCATGCTACACCTAGAAGCAGAAAATAAACTATAGAAAGACCCTAGATGGACAAATAAAGATTATAAATGGATTGATTTTGCACTTAAAAGCATAAATTCATAGAGGTTTAGTGAAAATTTTCAGATTTCCTTTGCATAAGTTTTTGTTAATTAGAAAATCATTCTTCATTATCATCTCGCCCAAGATGTTCTCCCAAATACCAAGTACTTAAAATCTTTATTTAAAACCTTCCTTGGCATGGATATGATTGCAAATTTCACTGCTTGGTGAGAAAGGTAGGGGAATTGACTGAAGTAAATTTTCTAAACATATCAAGAGACTATGGCTGCTGGACATTAGAAAGCCAAAATTTGTCCAAATTCACACATTATGTGAAAAGGTAAAGGAATAAAGCAGCAAGTTATTTCGCTCAAATCATGCTAAAGAATGACGTTTCTGCTTGCTTATCCCAAGAAAGGGGACCTGTGTTCCAGATTTACACTCACATTATGAGGGTTATTGTATCACCCTCAGTACTTCTACATTTCATTACAATTCTCACCATGAAAGAAAGAAAAGTATGTGAGTGCTGCTTCTGATATGCAAACTTCTTGGTGCTATCCAGCAACGCTTGCTTAAGTTCAGTAACATTAATCACACTTTAATGTTTAAAAAGCAATCTTTGAGAAGCTGATACAGACACCTCTTATTTTTTGGTGACACAGCAAGACTAGGCATGCACTTTAGTTTTGGGTTAGTAATCTCAAAAACTTTATCATATGAAATACCTTATTCACTTACACATTATTTATCATCAGTGAATGATGATTCCTTCAAAGCTAAGGACTCGTCAAGGACGCTTTATAATCAGGAGGTCACTGTAAGCACCCTTTCTGAAACGGGAGGGCAGGGAGTTTAGAGTGTTACCAGCACAATGTTTTCCCCAGTATTACAGGATCCTTCATCATAATTATTCTATTATAAAGTCCTTGGATACTTGGATTTACTCTTTTTCAGTGCTCTTTCATTATTCATGCCCTCTTTTTTCATCCTGTTGTCTGTCCTTACTCATCTGCTGATGTCTGTCTCCGTATCTTTAATTACATATGATGTTCCTTTGAAAAATTACTTTCAAGACTCATAATCATTCTCTCTATTGCCATAAAGGTGATGAGAAATCCTTAAGGGAGAACTGAAATCAATGGCAAACTCTGACTCAATATACCTGGAGAGCAGAAAAAGAATATTATGGAATTTAAAAAAATATTCAGAGAGCTGAGAGCCTGAGTTATGGCTCTGGTGTGACAAAACGGAAGGATAAAAATCCCTTCCAGTGTCATGACACAATCTCTACTAGATTCTTTAAATTCAGGAGAGAAATCTGGAAAGATACCCACTCTATCCTGCAGGATGCTGGCCCTTTGAAGGTAAAAGAAGTAAAAGAAAAAACATTTTCTATTAACTGTACAATCAAGTATCTACATCATGCTAAAAATATTATTCAATGAGGAATACACTGACATAGACTCCAAGCACCAATTTAAATTTCAATGCATGTAAACATATGTTTTTTAATCAGCTGTTATTCCTAGAAATTATATATTCATTATTTTGTTAGGTTATGCTGGGACTCAAAATTGCACTGGTGAGGTTGCTGTCTGACAACACTAAATAAGCAGTTAGTAAGGCTAAGCTCACTGTCATCCAAAATACAGATCATATGTAAGGAAATTCAAGAATCTGAATTACAGAGATCATAGATGGTGCACTGGAGACTAAGCATAAACTGATTCTTAACAGCCAGATATTAACCCATATGACTATCTATGTGTTAGACTTACTTGCAGTGACCTTAAGAAAGACAGCAAGAAAAACTTTGTGTGTTGAATGCTCACTGCTAGAATCTGTGAACAGAAAAGTTATTATGGGATTTATTCCTAATGTATTCATGGAAACAGGTACGTGGGTTTGGTTTTTCTAGCAGTAGAACAAACAACTGCCTTAAAAAATGCCCAGCTCCTCGCAGCTTCTTGTGGCAAAATTATGCAAGGTCTTGAAAGTTCCTCAAGTCAAAAAGGTGTTACATGATGCAAGAATATTTCAAGATAAATTGTGACATTTATTCTGCAGCACTTTTCCTGCATGTATCCTTCATGCAAGTACTTAAATACTGATTGTGCCTCAATTTTGCATTATGAAGGTTTACCATGTCACTTGCTGCAGTCTACAGTAAAAGTTTATAAATCTCAAAAATATAACATTTCGTCTAATCCTATCTGTAGATATTATCAAATTAAAGAACACCTTTCCTTTCTATTTAGTGGGAAGATGGAACAGTCTTTCATTCTCACAGATTAGTTTTAAGAGTATATCATTAAATGGGAGAACCAAAGGCAGAATTACAACTTCACAATATTTTCCTAGGTAATAGAGAGCCTTTAGCTGGTAAGAAGGACAACTAAAGACAGACTCACTGTGCATTTGTTCGGCTTCTCTCCTGAGTGGACTCTCATGTGAATCAGCAGTTTGTATCGGGCATTAAATGGCTTGAACCTTCGCGGGCACCCTGCCCAGAAGCAGGTGAAGTCCTCTCCCTTCCTCTGGTCTATGTGCATCTTCTCTATGTGCCGCACAAGCTCCTCTTGGTGGTCATACAACTTCCCGCAGTCAACCCAGCAACAGCCATGCCTGCCATTGGCATCATCCAGCTCGCCATCTTCCTCCAGCAGGGCGTCCGGGGCAGGAGGCCCCAGGTGGCTGGGGAGGCTGTGTGCATGCCGCTGATGGTGAACATGGTATGGCGGGGGCGGCCCCTGGGGAGGAGGCGGTGGCAGCCTCACCAAGGGTGAAAGAGGCATGTCAACAATAGGGCCTGAGAAGTCATCCAGCTGTTCATTTTTCAGGATGTCCATTGCCTGGCTGTCCATGGGCAGCACACCCTGCTGGATCACCATGTTATTTGAGGCAGCCATCTGCAAGCTGGCCTGCTCCAGCTGCTGCATCCGCTGGTACTCACCTGCCCCGTTCTCAACATACCCTGGAAAGGTGACATTGCCATTTGCCATGTGGAAGCCTTTCTGGGTAGTTGAAACAGAGCAGTTTTGGGGAATACAGCTTCCTCTCACTCCCAAAAAATGTCCATAGACCTCAGGCTGTGGGGAGACGTTTGCTGGCGATGCCCTGGAGCTGTTGATGTAGGCCACCAGAGAAGTCGGGGATGTACGGATGATTGTATTGAACTCGATCCCAATGCCGTCAGACATAGGAGACAGAGGGAGTGCTCTCTTTTTGGAGTGGGCTGATTGAGACCAGACTGAGGACTGACAAGGACTAGAGTAAGGGGGATTCTTATTTTCCATGCCATATAAGCAGGATGGTAATGAGTTATTGCACATAGATGTTTCAGGTGAAAAATTTAGTAAGTCCCCCAGCTCACTGCCGTTCTGTAAACCATGGTCAGGAGGAACAGAAGAAAGTGTCCGGTACCTATGTGACCACTCTCGTTCAACAGTCAAAGGGGAGTGACCTTCTGACAAGCTTAACGTTGTAGAGGCCAGAGACTCACACAAGAGTGACCTGAAATAAAGGCATGATAAAGTAAGCAGTTAGACAATTCAGAAGTAGATTTTTTACCTTCACAAACACACTTAAAATTAAGGAAAGGCTACATGTCAGAAAAGTTCTCCCTAATATTAGATACTCAAGTTTAGCATGCTCAGTTAATGTACCAGTAGTTATACAAAGGCAATACACATGTAAAAACGTCACTTAGGAAACCAACTTTAAAACTTCAAGATTTTGAAGAAAATTTACTGTAAAGATTCTTGATACACCACTACAGAAATTAATGCACTTCTTTTCATCAATTGTGGTGTAAATAGGTTTGGACTTCTGAAGCCAAATCATGTTCCTGCCTTCTACTCCTGACTCATACTGATTTGAGTCATCTATTATTTCTGCTTGATAAAAACAGAAAGGAAACTGATTCATAAATATTCAACCTGAATGACTTTGTCAATTGTAATGCATACAAATACTACAAATACTTCCCTACAGAAGTTTTATATATAAAGTTTATAAATACAGATAGTATCTAACTTTACAAAACAAACAAAATAAATGAGTAATGTAGGAGAACTGGTTGAAGAGGTTTTTCAGATTTGATTTGAAGATGTATCTGCCTCCAAGTCAGCAATCAAAGTTTTTCACCTTAGTGTAATCTTGCTGTTCTCATTCATTTTTCACAGAGATATTATAAAACTTCTTTATGCTGCAAATATTCTTTGGGTGGCTTAAAAAACCCCAACATTTAGGCCCCGAAAAGTACTGTTTTCAACAGAAAGGTATAAAAAGAAAATAAAAGGGACATCAAGGCCCCTGATTCATTGCTGTAAATGCTGGCTAAAGGTCAACAGGATTTATTTCTTTGTTTCCATTTTACACCCAGGCAGATTTGGATTTCCTGCCAGCTAGTAGTGCTATCAGTATACAAATTTCTATTTTTATGGAAGTCTTACAGTAGGAAGAACTGGGTATTTATCTAGATAAACCTGACAATCTCACAGAAGCCTCTCCATCTTATGTTTTGAGGATTAATTCTTGGGTTTATTATTTTCACAATACAGTTTTGAAGAAGCATGGGATTTCAGCAATGGATCAAGGACACAGGAGGGGAAGCTTGGCACAGCCAGAGAGGGAGAGGAAGTAGTTTGCAGGTGCTGTATCTGTAAGACAGCTCACAAACAGTGAAAATGTAGCTGAAGAGAACAGCAAGCCTTGCCGTGGTGACCAGTGGGAGAAACGCTGAAACGCCCCTTTGCCAAGATACTTGCTTGGTAACGCACGGTTGATCTGCTGTATCAGAATAAGAAACATCCCGTTCTGATTCAATGTCAGTGCAGGGTACTGTCATGGACTTTATGTTACTCCATTAGGGTTTACATGGCACTTGCAAAACAGACCTCTGACGAAAAGCACAATTTGCATTGAGAGAAATGAGAAAAATGAGACTGCTTTATCAGGTCAGTCTTGTGTACCATTTAGATCTAAATGGATGACTTTGTGAAAATGCTGATGTAAGCTGCTGGATCTGTTGTCAATGGACTTTGTTAAAGCACAGGTCATTATAGGGTGATTAAATCATGCTAGTATTTTGTGACCACAAATACAGATCGACAGCTTTCAAGAGAGCAAGACAAGTAAGTAAGTTTTGATTTCTCCATGCTATGATGCATATATTCATATCTAGAAAATATAAGGAGAGGGAGGGCAAGCTGTTTTGCCAGTTTGTTTCTTTAAATTTTTATTTTCTCTTTTATGAATAAAGAAAAAGAAATTGTGCATCAATAAAAAGTCTATTTTTGTACTGACAAGAATTTTAATCAGATGCATAGTAGAACCAGTGTCATACAAAAGCTACTAATGCCTAACACAAAGGGGCATATCCATCAGTAAATCTGAAGAAAAACTGTTTTTTAAAAGTCTCATAATAGGACAAAAATTAAAAGTTGGCCCAGAATTTCAAGTATACAATAAGTAAAAGTCAGTTATTCTGAAGAAGCTGCAGCACTTCAGCATCTAAATTCAAAAATAATAAAAAACTCCAGCTCCCCAAAAAATGAAGATTTATTTAAAACTCAGCTCACACTGTGACTAATTAGTTCTCTAGTAGGGGGAAAATAAATACACCTAATATGAAAATGAAGGACTAGATCTATGAGAGTGCCAGATTCTCATCAGCTTATTGTAAACTAAACCGGCTTGAGTTTGGACCAGATATTTCATTAACATTTACAAGAGATTACTTGCAACTACATTGTATTCTCCCTCTGTGTCAGAGGCCACAATGTCAGAGTATAACCCAGAATCTTAAACATCAACATGGAAGAGTGAAAACTGTGTTTTCCTCTCTTTTCATGGTTTCTGTTTACCAGCCAAGAACCCTTTGATCTTTCCTAGGTCTTTTTCTGATTTGTGTCAAAGAAAATGGGAGTATTACATCTGGTTGCAAGCAACATGACTGAAGAGTCTAAAAAAGTTTTGCAGGAGGGTTTTATCCCCCATGGTCTACACATCAGAATCTGACGCTATCTGTAGCAAAACTCTCATTTTGCCAACTGTTTTCTTTGTTCCATCAGTGAAAATCAAGAAAATTCTCTTCAGCTTTAGCAAATTCAACAAATAATCTGGTTTGGATTGACCTGCCAGAACACCATTCACAGTACCTGAGGGATAAAAACCAGGGAAGGCACTCTGCCTAGGAAGAACCAGTCAACTCCATTTAGGCAAAAGCAGTTTATAGTTGAAGAAATTTAATCGAAAAACAAAAGCTCAAAACCAAACAACAAATAACCAGCCCCCCCCAAAAAAAACCACAAAGAAAAAAAACCCAAACTGTTTTGACAGTCTGTGAGTTAAAATCTGACTTTAAACTTGTTTTGCCCTATAAAACAGACAAATTGAGGTCAAAATTGCTGAAATAAACATTCTTTTTGTGACAAACTTATTTTATAACACATTCATTGATAAATCATTAAAAGGTACTCTAGGGACACCACAGCCTTGATTCTGCCAGTTTCAACTTCAGTTTGCCCTTAGTAAATGTTTCTTTGAAATAAAAGCAAAACTGTATAACTCAGTACTGACATAGTACATCCAACCACACATTCAGTTTGGAACCATACAGGCACACCTAAAACTTTAATAAGTAAGTAATTATCATGTAATTATATTTTTCCAACATCAGTTTTATTTGATCTGAAAGGCATGTCTTTGGATTTGTCATTTGTCATCATCTTAGCACTGAATGGTTTTTGCTGGCATGTTTACATAGGAAGCATAATTAATTTTGTAAATTTTCCCAGGTGAGTCAGTCTTCACAACTGAAGCGACAGAAATGTTAAAAATTATCTTAAGAGTAAAGCAAGATTTTCTTCCAGTTCCATACTACCAATTTTAATTATTTCAGGAATGTCCCTTGGCTTGTACTAAGGCAACATAGTAAATGTAAGCTGCTTTGAGAATAAAGACTCTTGTGGTCTTTTGTAAATAAGAAATTACATTTCAACTCAGTAGGCAATGGGGAATGTAGATTCCAAAATAATACACTAGAATATTTTCTCACTGTATGTGTAACATGCAGGGATGTGCCTAATGTATTTATAGGGTGGTTCGCAAATACATGTTTTTCTCTAATTCATGTTTGTTAACAATACTCAAAGTCATAATCTCAAAACTTATTTAAGCATTTAAAATAAATTAATAAATATTTATCTGTGGGGTAGTGATATAAAAAGGCAACATTTACAGGAAGTGGTCACAGTTTTCTTTACTTACTCAGCAGAACTAGGAAAATTAACAAGTTTTCAGGGACAATTGATCTGATTATGTAAACAAACCATTTGAAAGCGAAAGTATTTGATGAGGACAGAGGAACATGTAGAGAACATTTGTGGGGTTTTTGCTTGTCCTTGGTGTTATTTTAAAGGCACACTTTGTACTATGTAAGTGTAACATGGACTATTTCTGCTTTCATTCTCCATAACACTTCCTATACCTAGTACAAAAATCTAGCTTGTGACTGTAAAATAGCCTTTATCTAATAAAAAAGTCCTATCATACACAGATTTTATGTGGCAAAATTTCACCCATTATTTGAATGATCAGTATGATTGTAGTTGATATGAATTAAATTGCATGGAATTCAATTTCCCGTGGCACAACAGAGAATTAATTTCTGATTTTAATAATCAGAAATGTCACATTTTAATTACAGAAGAATTAAAACCCCCTCCTTTTAGAGTACTGAATATAAAAAGGTAATTGAGGACCTTGTATCTGATGGGGAAGCACTCAGGCTGGAAGCATCCATAGACCTTTGTACGCTAGGGCTGATCTGGCTGCATGGTGAAAGGGGTCCCAGCTGTTGAACTGTCATGGGATTGCTGGTGACTATTGCATTGCTGCTGCTGTCTTTTCCAGGGGACTTGCACTTGTGTCCATAACCAAGACCTCCTAAAATAAACAAAGCAGGTTAGTATTTATCTCTCATGAATCTGTGATGAGAAACAGAACTCACACCACTTTGCAAACTCCAGAAAGTAATGGGAATCCTCAGATTAACATAAAACAGGGGAACAACACAAGAATTTTGCAAACGTCTCAAAACATAAATAGCAATATTCTACAGGGCAAATAATAGATTGTGCATGTGTAAAACATGTACTGAAGTACATAAACTAAAGACCAGGCATGATGGAAAAACATCAGAAAAAGCATCAGGTAAAAGAGCCCTCAGCTGAGGGACAGCTCTCTATGAAGAAGGCAGGAAGTGAGAACCCAAGGAGGCTGCCAGAACAGCACCATGCCCCAAGTCCTACCAAAGCCCACAGCTGCAAGCCATCACAAGCCCTTCCATCATTCCTACTACTAGCCATGCAAAAAGCAAGGAGACCATGGATATGCACGCAGACTGCAGTGCTAGCTTCGTAGCTTCACCAGCAGGAGAGAGTTACAGCTGGAACCCAGCATTCCTCAGAGGTCTAGGTAGAGGCATCTGAGCTGAATCAAACTGAGAAGCATTCTGGACTTTCTTTAAAGGCCACAGTCTGCTCTTAATCACTGCTGCCATGACTCAAATTGATGGCTATTACACAGTAGCACAAAAGGCAGCTGGCCACCAGGACATACCTTCAAAATGCCCAGTGTACTTTGTGCTGTGATTTAGATCACAGACGGTGGTTTACAAGACTGCCTCCGTTAAAACACACTGAGATCAGAATGTTAAAATGCAGGTCCTAATGTGGAAGTTGTGGGACATCTAGCAAATTCTCCTCACAGCTGGAAATTAATAATTAAACAATTCACATTTCTAGCTGCTTCCCTGTGTTCAGAATAGTCCAGGATAGCAGGATAGCAACATCAGGACAAACAGTGAAAAATATTACCATGTAAACCATTTTCCTAAATTTAATCTACTTCTGACATGGATGTACAATTCATACAAGTTTTTCTCTGGGTTCTTCAGATGGGTTGTGGACTGCAGAGAGAAGGACATTAAGGTATTTATGGCTCTCCCAGTGTAAGGAAAAAAATCCAAATTCTTCAATCCCCTCCAGATCAAACAGTTCCAAGGACAAACACGTAAAGAAAATTCCTTATTCTGTACTCAGCTCCACTGTGGACACTAGAAAAAAGCATGTATGCTCTTGCAGGATTACTGCCTGTTCCCACTACAGATGTTCAATTAAATCAAAAGAAAAAGAGGAGGTATTTTAATGTTTTTTCCGAGAAGCAGGAAAGTTCATATTTTGAACTCACTAAAGCTGAATCAGTGTGCTACTCAGCAGTTGATTTTATAATGTTACAGAGAATTAAACTGGAACCAGTAGGAAATATTAGGCAAAAAATGTAAGTTGCCCCTGATAATAACATGAACACTACTCTTTGTAGCAAAAAGCTGCATGGGGTAAAATAAAAAATTTACAAGCCCTATTCACACTATAAAAGATACATAGTACAACATAATACGCCTATATGTGTGTGTGTATCATAAATGTTCAGTTAGCTATTTTTTAGAAAAGTGCCTTTAGTATGTAGAACCAAAGATTCTGCACCAAATTATATAAAAGACAGACAAGTGTTCTATAACGGCGTAGGAAATCCAACTGTGTTTGACACTGAAATACAGTTGTAATGCTTGGAAAGTGTATACACACACACACACACATATATATATATGTATATATATATGGAATACTTAATAAGACATATACCTTCTATTTAGCATTGAGAAAATGTACCAAATATATACTGATTCTTTCCTGGATGACAGCATTAACACTCTTCATTTAAAGGCCACTTTTAACAAATTTCAGTAGTAACAATAATATCTACTTTATCATATCAGGAAATCAAAGACTGTTATTTGAGATGACATATGGTCTTTCCCTGATGGAAATCTGACAAATGCACAATCTTCAATGATACAGTAAAATTGCTATTTATTCATGACTAAGATAAAACAGGGGAACACCACAAGCTGAGCTGCTTGGCACTTACATCTCAGAAAAAAACAAATCCCAGCAGAAAAACCAGAAAAGGGAGCAGTGTCAAACCAGTGTTGTTAAATACGAAAGTTGCATCCTCAATGCATCCTGTTTCCCCTTTCAATTACACGGTCTGCTATTACTACCTATGTATAAAAAGTACCTCAGGGATGCCAACAGCAGGTAAGACAATTTGGTGTGTTATGGTAAGGATGATGGCCAAAAATGGCCTGGTTGCTAGCCATTGAAAGGAAAACATGAGAAATTAAGTACTTTGGAGAGACTATATTACTGGAATGATAAAATTAATGCAAGTCTCATCCTCGTGAACATTTGCCTGGACTTTTCTCTGGTAAGGAAACAAAAGCAAAAGGTTTTGTTCTTTTTACCATTGACAAACATTTGGTGTTATGAGAAAAGTAACAATTCTTCCACTGAAAAGAAGGCATGGGAGATTATCACTGAAGAATAAATCGTTGGCTCCCACCACTGAAAGAGACTGCAAAGTAAAAGGCTGCTGCTGTGAAAAGCAGTCATAACATTTCATCAGCTGCTTCATATAAGCATAAATGTGTCAAAAGATCATCATTAATACCTTGTCTGTGCCCTGCAGGTCACTGAACAGTATCAATTTGATCTGAATGAGGCCGCAGCATACAATCCCATCTATGTTGAACTAAGTCTGAGCACAAGACAGGAAACTTATGGTGACTTCAAGCCCACTACAAAAGTACAGACCACATCTGATCTAGCATGAAGTTAAATGGGCGCAACATGGGACATCTGACCTGTCCTGAGCCTGCTGCTAAAAGGCAAGCTGTCAGAATGTGCGTTCAAAAGCTCTGGATGAATGTCAACTGTCAGAATGACTATGTCCAACATCAGCACTCGGCACCACATACCCAGAGTGCCAGAGGAGCTGCCAGTCCAGGTTTCCTGTATCATTGTTCCAAAACCTGAAAATATCAGCACAGCGAAAGGACAACGAGAAATTCTTCAATGCCTTGAATTCACATCAGCTGAGATAATCAGGAAACTATCTGGAGCATACTAGTGGGTTTTAATTTACACTGTAAATTCCAAGAAAAATATGTGAAGCTAGTATTTTAAATAAATAAGAGAAATAATTTCTTTTTATACTGGGATATAAATCAGGAGACAGTCCAGTAAAGGCAACAACAACTAAGGAGGTGGAATCAGTACTGTAGTAGCTCACAGTAAGAGTTACAGCTGACCAGAGCAGGTGCTTTATTCCAAATAAACATAATAACCCATAAATCAAACCTGCTCCTTATCCAATAAATAACAGTAATGGTTAACAAGTAGAAACAGTAAAAATATTTTATTGAAATATTTTAATCCGTTGACTTCCTCATTCATTAGGCTGCCTATTTTCCCTGTTTATTCTCTATAGCTGGTTAATAGCTAAGCTTCACTCAACCTTGAAATGCAAAATTATTTCACTGCAATCTTCTGAAGAACATTCAAAGAGCGCAGAAAAATACAACCACCTTAGATACGCAGAATTTTAGATGAAATTTTCTTAATTTATACAATTCTCTTACTTTTTTGGAG
>WEKY01035822.1:3177-23231 GCA_013390045.1 Picathartes gymnocephalus
GGTTGCTCAGAGCCCCATCGAACCTGCCCTTGAACATTTCCAGGCTTGGGGTATCCACAGCTTCTCTGAGTAACCTGTTCCCAGTGCCTCACCAGCCTCATAGTAAAGAATTTCTTCCTAATTTCTAATCTAAACCTTTTTTGCTTGGCTTTTTCTGGGATTTCTTGGCAGATATTTTAATTGATTCCTCTTAAAAAAATATATACTATCATCCCTTGACTTGAAAAAATTACGTTAGCTTCATAAATATTTTACATTATGTGCTAAGGTGATGAACCAGCTTGCAGACTCTTCCTGTTACCTGAGCCAACAGATGCTATAGACAGCTGCGAAGCTACTTCTAATGAAAAGGATTTTAATTGACCATGACATATGAGTACATTTTTCAACTATATCTCAATCACTGTTTGCATTAATATCTACCTTAGGGGAAAAAAAAATCGTTTTTGTTTTATTTCTTAATATACATTTTGGATTTTAAGACAATTTTTAATTTCTAGTCTATGGACTAAATTACTATTTTGATAAAGCAATTCACAAATACCTTTATAGAACAGCTGGGATTTCTGGCATGTTCCCTGCTGACAGTTCTTAAGAAATGTGTACTGCTACCCAAGATTTTACACCTTTTGAGGTCTTTTTAGGATCAGGCTGTTGCAGGCAGACAAGGTGTTGGTATGGATTTTCACCCAATACTAAGCTATCTTCTTTCTTTCTCCGTGGCTCTTCAATATTACAATATTCTCTTTTTTTTTTTTTAATAAATATATAGCCATCCTAATTTGAACTTTTGCTGACAGCTCTATATGTAGTGTTGTATGATATTATTTCAAGTCATGCATGTTTTATTTATATCTTTCCTAACTTGAAGATCTGCAGCCATATGTTTCAGCCACATATCAGCAGGACTGAGCATCTGCTCCCTGCAAAGATGAAGTAGTTTCAGGGGAAGCTGCAAGTGATAAAACCCTTTTCAAATCCAAATTCACAGAATCACAGCACAGTTGGTGCTTGAAGGGATCTGTGGAGATTTAGTCCAAGCCCCCCCTGACAATGCAGGTTCACCTACAGCAGCTTGCTGGGATCACTCCCAGCCAGGTTTGGAATATCTGAAAGGAAGAAAACTCCAGTGCTCTACCACCCTCAAACTAAAGACATTTTTCCTTATAGTCAGATGGAACTTTCAGTTTGTGCCCATCGCCCTCTTCTGTCTCTGAGCATCACTGAAAATACTCTGGCTCCTGTAGATACCCACCCTTAAGAGATCTGTGAGCATTGATAAAATCCTGTCTCAGTCTTCTCTTCTCCAACCTAAACAGACCCAGATCCCTCATCTTTTCCTCCATTCCGCTTTTCATAGTCCCCTGCTGGACCATCCCCAGTAATTCCTTGTCTTTCTTGAACTGGGGAGCCCAGAACTGGACACAGAGCTCCAGATGTGGTGTCACCAGCACAGAGTGGGGTCAGGATCACTTCCCTTGACCTGCTGGCCACACCCTTCCTCATGCTCAGAATTTGTCCATCTTATTTCCTTCCTTAAAACTTCAGTATGAGCTAGCAGGATAGCAGTGAATCTCATCCCAGATGTGGAACTACATTTAAAAAAAAAGCATTTTAGAAATAATGCAGTGGTCCAGGCAAAAATAAGCTGTAGCTAGAGGTTTGTGTCTCACACAGTCATTCATATATCACTTACAGCCTAAGTCATTTCAGGGCTATGTGGCTGAATCTTAATTGTAAACCTGTACCCAAAAATCAGTGTGAGTTGTTATCACAATAATTATTATTATGAATGCCGAAGGGTGGAGCTTATTGGAACCACATAAAGAAGCATTAGTGCTCTATCAGCCCCTCAACTAGGCTACGTAAGGATCCCAGACTAGGGCTTGGCTAAAGAGGGGAGCAGGGAGTAGCTGTGACTGCCTTTAGCACACAAGTGTGTGGAAAATTCCAAAGCCAGACAGAAAGTTGAAATCCCATGCACGATCACTCTAAGTAAGAATGAAATTGTAAAAAAAACCACTAATTCTCTATAATGTCATAGTTCCTGTTCAACTGTTAGGACAGTGTAGTCAAGTACTTCCCTCTGGAATGGATTTGTCATCCTGTGACAAAGATGGCTTTTGCAGACATAAACCAGGCAGTTTCTATGAAATTTGGTTCTGTCTTAATGTAAACATTGCCCCTCTAGGACTGTATTTGATTGCATGTGTGTCTATTTTAATATGCTTCAATGATTAGTGGGAAATTAGTGCATTCCTGAGCTTTTTCTTTTACTAAAGATAAAGGTGTATTCTGAAGAAAAGCCTGTACATCAGGGTTAATATTTACCTCATGTACTAAACTTTGGGGCGATTTGGAGCCATTCTCCTTCAGAAAAAGAAAGTCAGTTCAGCATCATTTTTTCATAGCCTGATACAAATCTTTGATGTCCAGTTCTGGAGGAAGAGAAAGAATAGAAATCATTTAAAACTACACACTGTATTGTAATCTTCAAAAAGTCTGGCTTCTGCAAAAGCAGAATTCAAACAACGCGGGAGATATGATCCCCATGGTACAGATGAAGCATTAAAGGAAAAGTGCTCATTGTGTGAATCAGGTATTGTTGAGATTATACTGTTAAGGGGCTTTTTATTTTTAGGCCTTCAGAACATTGGGAAAGCTCTCAAAATGTGAATTGGGCCACCTTCTGGAATTTCTCCAAGTTTATTCCTAGCACATTTGGCTTCAGATGAGCCTACTGTGTATTAAATGCACAAAGACCTCTGTATTTGGGTGTTGGTTTTTTGATATCCATTTTCTAACTCCAATGGTTCTAAGACCTGTCTGTATGCTAAGAAAATAGAATTCAATTTTGATTCTTGATTCAACTGAAACTCAAGATATTTCAAAACTATTTTATGGCTCTTAATTTTAGTCCATTGTCTTCGAGGTCTGGCTTTGAGCTTTCCAGCATTGTTCATTAGAGTAGTGGAAGTTGAGATTGTTATACACCACATCTCCTAAATGGAAGCTATTTCCTCAGCTTCATTTCCCACTTTTCTACGATGTACATTTGTTATGTAAAAAACAAACAAACAAAAAACCCCAACCCCAAAACCTGAAACTATCTATCTCCTTATTAGAAACATTTTTCTGTATGGAATTTGTCATGTAAAGACAATTGGCCACTACAGCACATTAAATACTTGGGATCACCAGTTAAAGTATCATTGATTGCAACTGAAATTACACTTATGCCCAAAATTAGGATATTGCTACTCCCTGTCACAGAAAGATTTCTTTAATCCAGTGAGTCCAATGTCTTGATGTAAATTACAGCCTTATAATTCAATAATAAAAGAACTATTAAAGGTCATAGAAAATGCTGAAATAGAGATTTAATACTGGAATTGTTCAGCAATTAATCTGTTGCCACCTCTATGCCTTTTCCCTTGAATATTCAGAGAGATATCCAAATTATTTTCATTGACAATGTTAGTAAACTTGACTCATAAGAATTGTAGAATGCTTTATAGAATTGTAATACTTTATCCTTTACTGAAAATATTGTGGGCAGAAACAATTAGGGGATTTTTTGGGAAGAGGAATGTACAAAACTATTTTATTTGCTTTAAGAGTCCTGTCTGTTTTGAATGAGTTTCCCCTCTGATTTAAGGGCTTCTTAGGGAGATTATTTATTCCTTTCTAAAACTTACCTGATAAAGTGACTTTTAATAATTCATCTTCTTGCCTCACATAATTAAATGACCTAAAATGTAAGAATTTAAACAGAAATTTGGATTGCAAAGTAAGTTCAAGTAGCCATGACACAAAGCTATTAATGTCCTTTTGCTCACTGACATTTCCAACAGAGATCCATGCCTAAATAGACTTTAGCAAGGGATCATTTGACTGCTTACAAAATTGTCTGAGTAGTTCCATATTGTGAAAAATATCAGAAACTTCCAAGCTATTATATCAGGATGGTAAGCAAAATATCATATAGAGATACTGGCACAGTTCCCAGAAACAACAGGCCCAGACTGAAAAAAAAAAAAAACCAAACCAAACCAAAAAAACAGAAAACACCCTGCTTTTCTGGAGAAAAGCTTAGCTAGTTTAGACACAAGGAATCATTGATGCAGATAATTCCTTCCCATTCTTGACTAGATAATTCACTTTCATCTCAAGGAGCAGATGGGAGACACATATATACCCTACAAATAGCACAGTTTGGAAAGGTTTTAAGAAAAAATTATACTGGGGTGTTATCAGCTACATTTTCCAAGACTGGAATTTCTGATTCCCATGTATGTTACCTCTCATTGTGAGGATTTAATGTATGCTCAAAAGTTGATACCTTTAATCTTCTTTCAGGTCACATGCAGACTTTTCTGATAGCTTAAAATCTGTTTTTTTCTCCAGGTTAGTAAATTTCGATGAACACTAGTGAGTTTGCATCATGCATATGTCAAGTAATTCCAAAAGAAATCTTTAAAAAATCACATGCTTTATGTGAACAATTTCACATTGACAACGAAGATGAAATTTTTATACCACTGCAGCAGTTCTAAAGCACAAAATTTGTTCTGATCAATCATTAGTCAAGACTTACAGCACATAACTCTGCGATATGAGACTGAAGAAGAAATATTAAAAATAAAAATTGTATAAAACTAGGACAGAATTAGTATTGAATCTGGTACCCTACCAGTACTGGGCATAGCCTGCTAAGAGCAAAATCTGTATATCACCAATGAAATTATTGCTGAATTGGAATTATTTATTGATGAAAACTGTTCATGTCTGCTTTCAAAATCTTCAGAAGTTCTGAGTATGGGAAAAGACAATTGCTGAAGCCAGTGTTATTGTGTGTCTCTGCTGAGGTCAGGGGTTAGCTGTAGGGTGTCAGAGAGCAAAACCAGAGCACAGCAAACATTCTGTGCCCCGTTTTTGAGATGAAAAAATAGAAACTGCTTGATTTTTTTTCTCTTTAATGAAGTTAATTATCCAGTACAGATGCCCTGCTCACCTCTTGAGCACTAATATGTTGTCCTCTATCCCTGGAGATGCTTTTTTACTACCTCAGAAATCTTCCAATTGTAAATTCCAGCCGCAGCAAATCTTCAGTGTTTCCACACAAACTCACGAAATGCAGCTTTCCTGAACAGCATACAGCTTGCTAACCTCTCCAATAATTTGTCTATTACAATTTCATAGGAAATGGAATAGGAAGGAATTATCTTCATATTTTGTTTTCACAGTCACCAGAATAGCTTGAAAAGGTGTTAAATTCCCATATTACAAAAATGAAAATTAGTTTATCAAACAGCTTTTATTTCCAGTACTCTCAGTATTTTTTTGTGTGCTTTCTCAAGCTTGTTTGCAAATGTGGTAGATCCATGTATTTTTTAGGTAAGTCAGTGTGAGAAATGATTAAATGCATTACTCTCTCCATTATAAGATATTATCTATGTCTTCTTTTTTTCATCCTTCAGACCATAATTTTAGCCCTTTTACCTTGGAGTAGAAAATAAACGTTATAAATTATGTTCTTCAGACAGGAAGGTGTGACAATCTATAACTAGCTTTGGGCTTTTTTATTAATGGCCTCTTTCTTTAAACTCTGAGGACATGGTTCATTGAGAAAAGGCCAAATATTAGTCAAAGAGTAGGACTTCAGGTTGCTTGAAAACAAAGATGAAATTGTGTTCTTTTTTTGCAAACTGAGCAATAACTAAGAAACAACAGGGGGAAAGAAATTTTTTTTTTTTTTTTTTCCAGAAAAATACTTGTCTTTCAGGGGAAAAAAAAAAGGTTGCTTTGTTTCTTGAAAATATTGTAATATTTAGATTGAGGGAGGAGTATAAATACCATAAGGACAAAGATTTCAGCTGCAGAACAGGCTGGTACCTTTTTTTGATAATTACGGTTTCAGCTGGAGTCGCTGGGTCTGAATGAATTCGCTTCAGCAAACTGCAAAGTTATAAATATATTACAGCTTTGTTGGCTTCCATTACAACTTCATTGACCTTTATGTCAGCAAAAAACTTCTTTTAACTAAAGCTTTTTCTACTTTTGAGTTAGATATGTTTGTCAGTTTTCCCTTGATATGTGTCTGTGGCACTGCAAGTAGGTGTTTAATTTCTTTTAGAACAAAAGCAGTGTAAAACTCTGCCAGCTGCACAAATGGAAATAAATATTCCATTTACAGAAATGTTAAATAGAGACGACTCTTGGCAGGAAACAATCAACTTCCATAAAATGTGGTATCTCTCTCTTCCCTAAGTGAAAGTGAATGAGCCAGAGTGATCAATTATCTCTTCATAGTGACCAATTCATTGGTTGTTGACATTTAATTAGATGTACAAAAGAAAACTTGTAGTAAAAAGTACACAAACATCAATAATTAGGTTTACTTCATTCTAAAAACAAGAGTTAATTGAATTTTAACCTCGGGTTTTCTTCCTTAATATGTGATCTTCATTACATTTCTATCAGCAAGTTTCACCACTTCATAGCTTCATTATCCCTTCACTAATCACCATTCTACAGCAGAACCTCTCAGTAATCTTTGTCTCCATCTCTCCTGTACTTATTTTTAGTCTAAAGTTACAAGTTAGAGAAAAAAACAGGATTTGAATTTTATAAAGAAATGTAACTTAAACCTTTTCTTGCAAAACACAGGAACTAGAAATCTCTTTACAAACTGTTAGGTAGATATTAAACTGTTCTTTTATACAGATCAAGTTGGTTAAATTAAGTTTCAAACTGCAAATGAAAAGTGCAAATATCTGTTAAATCTTATGTCTTAGTCGACCTTAGTTGCCTTAAATCTTATACTTGATATTTAGCAAGTTGCTGACCTATATTAGGTTGACTCCAGTTGATGATGGATTTGTTTATAACCTTTATAAAATCATGACAAAATTTCATACAAAAACTTATTAACTTGACTGTTATAGTACTGGAACAATAACCATAGGTTAAAGGTCCTAGTGAGACAGATAAGAACATACCAGACTGTCCTAACCTGATTAAATTTTGTTCTAGATCCTCATTTCAAAAGACAGTTTTTAAATATATAATCCTATATGAGGAAGTCCCCAAGTCCTTAATTAGCCAAGTGGTAAATATATCAGAAATTAATTTAGCAATTAATATAATTGCTAAATTAATTTCTGATATAATATAATTTTTATATTATGCCAAGATTACCTGAAGTCCTGCAAGAAAAACTGGCTCATCTTTGCAAAGCTCAGTACCCATTTTTTCTTAAGGGAATTGGCATTTCAAGATAAGAGGAAATGCACTCACTGACTGCGAGAGGAGTTCTGTTAAAGAACTGCATCCTCCCACATAATCCAGACCAAGTACCAAAAGTATTTGTAATTGTTATTGTTATTATTACTATTATTATTATGTGATTATGGCTATTCTAGTGCACTTTTTTGTGTGTGTGTGTGTGTTAAAAGAAGTTTGCATCACTACCTAGCAAAATTGGCCTGAGCAAGGCACCCAGATTGAGTAGATAACAGTAAGTGCAAAGAGGTCACTTAGTAGAATCAGGAAAATTACATTTTCATTTAAAGCACCAGATTTTGATGCCAGCATTATCGCATAAGAAGTTCTATCTTGCAGGTCCAAACAAATACATTTATTATATTTCCCCATGCTGAATGTTAATTAATTTTCTTTAATGTTCTGAGCACCTGAGCCAATCTGCTCTACAGTCCCACGGGGAGAACAGCACAGCTTGGGAGAGGCAATGGAAGGACAAGAGCAACCTGTTCCTTTCCCCACTGATGTGGCATTGCAGCATCAGGCTTCTTTTCATCCTTTTTAAAAGAGTAGGATCTAAATGCCTGTAATCTTCTCTTTCTTCATCTGAGTCATTTCTACCTAGAATGTATCTAGAGGCCTTCTGAAAACTGGGTTGAAACTCTTCTTGAAGCTGGAACTTTGAAAATGCACAAATAAACTCTGTAATCATTATAAACAGTTTTTCAGAATGGGGTACTGAAATGATCTTCAAAGCGTGTGCATGATACCTCCTTCTTTAAATGCCATCCTTTTGGTTAGTATCGTGATAATGATGCCGCATGAATTAAAAATACAAATAAGTGGAATGACTTCTTATAAGAGGAATAGAGCTGCTTGATAAAATGGATGTTCCCAAAGCAAACTCTAGGCAAGAACTGGTGTGTTCCAGGGACAGACTTGCCAGTCAATAAGGATATGCACGGAAGAAATCTCAGTTGTATCATAAACAGTAAAAAATGACAGGGGATGTGGTTAATTATTATAATGGCTGAGTGACTTGAATACTCTGGGGATGTGATTTCTCAATTAAATACACTCCTCAGGTTGCTGCTTTGTCACTTTTAAATGTCACTGCTTTAATCCAAGTAGTAACTATTCCAGGATAATACTTTGATCAATGAAGTCTGGAAGGTAATGCCTATACCCAGGGAGGTTCTTCCCTTTCCATAACCTGTCCAGTTGTCCGTCACATCTTTGGGAATTACTGTTACTTTGTACTATACCTGAGTCAGGCAGCTGTAAAGTTTACCCCTCATCAACCTTAAAGGTTAAATGTTAAATTACCCATTCAAGAAAAAAGCTTTTAGCAACGGTAAGAGTTTATATAAATTTAACAGTCTTTTGTGAAATTAAATATAAAAATCCAAAGGATCATTTAAATGTATGTGTAAGGCGATAACATGTTTTTTGCGAATTCATAATATACCAAAGTTAATGCTGATAAGCTTACCTGGAAATTTTTTTAGAAAAAAGCCAAACTAAACACACCAGAAATACTAGTAATTTTAGTAGAAAAACTCTGTGTTTTTCTCTTTAAATTATTATTTATATAAGTACTCTGTACAGTCTGAAATGGAAATTCAAATATGGAAAGAAATAGGAATTGTTAATAGATATATTATTATTTTGAGTATTAGCTAATTTTAAACCTGTATCTTGGAGAAAATATTATCATATTATCAGGGCTTTTTTGAAATTCTTTTCCATAACATGTATCAAATAGATACACATTTTCATGTCAATTGAGGATAAAGCCAACATTTCCCATAGGACTGAAATCTGATTGTGTTCATCTCTGGTGAGAAGATCTTGTGCCTTTCTCCATACATGTGACAATACTCTCAGAGCAACTTTGAGATTTCCAAATAGAATATTAAGTAGCAGGTTAAAAACAATGGTTTTTTTCAAAGACAATATCTGTAACAAATTATTTTTCTAGAAAGAATTGCAAGAAGATAATTGTAGGTAGAGCAAGGTGTTTTGTAAAACACTATTTTTTAACTAGATGATGTTCATGGTAGAGGATGTAACTTCTAGCTAGTGATGTGTATTCCTCTCCAGTGTCATGCTTATTGGACCAAACTGCAAAGCAAAAATTACATTTTTGTCTTGTTAATTCAGCTTATTAAGGAAATTAAAGGTTAATTATCTGTTATGGGTTTAGAGATGAAATAAACAGGTATCAATGTAGATATCACCTGTCTCACCTGAAGGTATGTGACAAAATAAAACTCCATATTGGGTAAAAATGTTGTTGAAATTTGTTGGGATTTTTTGTACTCTGATCATATGCTCTTGATCAGAACACAAAGAATTACAAACCAGACTAAAGAAGTGATTCTGAGCCTGAAGAGATGATTCTGAGTCTAAAGATGTGATTGTCCCGCTGTGTTCAGTGTTGGTGCCACCTCACCCCCCCACGTTGTGCGCAGTTCTGAGCCCCACAATTTAAGAAGGACCTGGAGGTCCTTGGATGCATCCCGAGGAGGGCAAGAAAGCCTATGTTGGTTAATGGGCTGCAAGGAGTGTCCTGTGAGCAGGGTGTAAGGACTTTGGGCTTGCCCAGTTTAGAAAAAAGGAGGCTGAGGGACAACTTCATAGCTCTCCACAGTTTCCTAGGACAGGTAAGTGGAGAGGGAGATGCTGAGCCTTTCTCCCTGGTGCCCAGTGACAGCATGTGTGGGAATGGCTCAAAGCTGTGTCAGGGTAGGTTTAGAGTGGACATTTCTTTATGGAGAGGGGGTTCAAATACTGGGTCAATCTTTCTAGAGAGGTGCTCAATACTCCAAGCCTATTGGTGCTTAAGAAGCATTTGGACTTTCATTAGTCTGTCATTGGACAGAAATGCAAATCAATATTTACATGTTGAGGTAACAACATGTTATGCGATGTTTTAACATCTGTAATCAGGTAAATTATTTTCTTGATTGAAAAAATGTTGTGTGTAGATTTAAGGTGAGTTCTGAGTACAAGGCCAGTTATGCATTAGCTTTCCCTAATTGGGGCAACATGAACATGAGTTACATACATCTCATCAACAGTCAGTTTGCATCTGCTGCTGGAAAATGAAATCCTGTGATGTTTGCATCATATTGCATCACTTTATGGAGGTGAGATTATAGAGACCACATAAAAAATCTCCTGAAGCTATTAACAAAAAAAGTCATGATTTTTTTTATGAATATCCTGTGGTTGTGCTATTCATTTTCTTCAATATTTTTGTGACTATAAGGAAACAGCTGTTGGAAAGAAAGGATAAAACATTACAGATAGTTGCTGTCCTCTGTAGTTGATTTTATTTCATCAGAATGTAAATCTTTAGCATAATACAGTGAGTAAATGATAATTATATTGAAAAAAGAGCACAACAATTTTGGCAAACAGCAGACCAAATAGAGAATTATCCATACTGCCTTCTTCAACCCTGTTTCAAACCATGGTCTGATACGCTGTATCTTTACCTGGGGACAAAATTTTAGATGCTTAGCAGTCAGTCAATTCTCCTATTCTAGATGTCATAGAGAATAACCAAGGCAACAGAAGCTTAGGGGAAGAAAGACTGAGCAGCTTGTTCAGACAGATTGAAACAAAATAAGTATTTTGCAGGTGCCATGGCACTTTTAAAACTAATGCTGCCATAGTCACTAACTGGTAAGTCTAATGCTGTAATAATACCTGCCTACATACCTGGAATAATCTCTATCCTGGTACAACTCTCAGATTATCATCCATTACAGATTTTTCAGATAGGCTGTGATGAAGTTCCAACAAGAAGTCCTAGAATGAATAATCAATAGAAATTTTAGACCCTTGGGGCAACTAGTTAAGAAAACAGGAGTGCAAATAGCATTCCCCTCTATCCTTCCTTTTGGGAGGAATGAAGAGGGGAAAACCAACAAGAGCCAGCAGATCAAGATGTGGCTCTGAGCCTGGTGTCACCAGCAGAATTTTGGGTGCTCTGATCATGGGTTGGTCTATACAAGAGCAAGTCTGCTCATGACAAACCTATCCCGAAGGGAGACAAGGATCTTTGCAAAGGAATTAGCAGGATTCATTGAAAGAATTTTGAACTAAATCAGAAGGGAGAAAGGCTTAAAGCCAGAATCAGTAGAGATAAGCAGTGGGACAGGATGCTTTGAGTGCTGGTGTGCCATGGAGGTCCCTCAGTCTGCTGTCTCAGTGAAGTGAGGCGATGGAGATCCACTGGCAGCCAGAGCACAAGGGTTATTGATGTGCTGGAAACCATGGAAATGCCTGAGAACAGCTATAGGGATTAAGGCTTCTCCCTCCTAAAAGGTGGTGGAATCAGTAGCCCCGGTGAAGCGTGTCTCCGCCAAGGCACACGGCGTGGGCAGAAAACAGGAGGAGCTGGAAGCCCCTGAGCCACAGGGAAGCTGTGACCCAGGCTGGCGTCGTGGGAACACGGTGGCGTGAGTCACAGCGCTGGAGTGCTGCTCGTAAACTCCTCAGAGAAGGGATCGGCAGGGAAGGAAGGGGAGGCAGTGGGGTGGTGCTGAATGCTGGGGAATGTCTCAATTGTTTCAAGATGTTTAATGACAGCGATGATAATGCGGAGGGTTTATGGGTACGAATCCGGCAGAAGGCCAACAAGGCAGAGAATCCTGGTGGGAGTCTATTACAGAGCACCCAACAAGGCTCAAGAGGCAGATGGAATACTTTTATTAGCAGCTGGGAGAAGTGTCACAACTCCTGGCCCACATTCTCCTGGGGGTCTGCAGCTTAGCAGGAAATGCCGTGCAGCAGAAAGGAAACAGTCTACGAGATTAGGTTTTTCCAACCTAAACAATTTTATGTTTCTATGATAGTACTCAGCTCCTTAGCCTTTTATTTTCTGTATTTTACTCCTTCTGTGCTATAATGAAGTGATCAGGGTATTTCAGAAATCTGGTCTTTTCCCCTTGTTTTCAATCTTTTTGAGGAAGTCCACAGTGCTGCGTGTTTGCAGTTTTTTGCAAGAAGTGCCTTTAGTTCCTCTCTGGCATTCAATACACACACTTGCTGAACAAACCAGTGAGTTCTTCAATTTGTTTTGCATTTTTGAAAGACAGTTCACAGATTGCATACTATGAAGGAAGGCATTTATGGAATCACAGAAAATAGGCACATTTTTCACGTGGTAACAGTGCATCAGCTAGAAGAAAATACAGCTTTGATGTAATTGTTGGTTCCATTTATTCCTCTGAATGCAGCACTATCACGTAGGTGATGTGACCAGTTAATGCTAATTACTATAATTAATGAGGATGTTTAAAATTTTTTAAAATGTCCTCTTCATGCATATATTTGGTGTATGCTTTTTTCACATTTTGTAATTACCATTAGTGGGTCCGAGCAGGCTCCTCAGATTACGAACAAACAAATTATCTTCAAAAAATTTGCAAACAGATGAAATGTTTAAATAGGTGCAGACTGTTAGAAAAATCTGCACCCTGATTAACCACAGCTTTTGCTGAAAAAAGCTCAGTTCTGAAGTGGTTAGAAATCAGAGGCTGAGTCAGAACAAGAGGTACAACAAGGCCCTGCCTCTGTTCTCAGGGGAAAAAGAGATCTGGTGCAAGGCATGGAGCAGTGGCAGGCGCCTGCAAGGAGCCACAGCAGCAGACAGGTTTCTGTGCACCAGGTGAGGGGACAGGTGGGCATGACAAGTGTCCTAGCACCCTTCCCAAGTGAGCACGCAACTGCTGCGTTCAGCTTTACAGAGCCAGGCGCCTGCTCTGGTTTCTGTGATGCTCTGATGCACCTGAGGCTGAGTGCCTCTTACTTAAAGCCACCTCAGGCACATTTATGTTGCTTTCCAGTTGCTGCTGAGATGTACAGCTGTGGAAAAGGAAAAGAGTGGGAAAAGATGGAGAAAAAGAGGAGGGAAAAGAGAAAGTGAGGGAGGGAAGATAGGGGAGAGATGTATGTAAGGACAGAGAGAAGGAAAGCTTATTTCTCGATATCTTGATATGCATCTTACTGGTCTCCTCCTGGGAGACTGAAAACCAGCTAGAACAAGAACTTAGAGGACAGATGGCACAGCATAACTCTGCTGAAAATCTGTTCTTAATTCTCTGATTCAGCCTTTGCCCAATATGTGTTGTTCTGAGAAGTTGTAGACTGCAGTTTAACTCATAGTAATGACAACTATTGTGTCAGGAATATGCATTTCCAGAAGTTTTTTTTTTTGAAGAAAATGCAACCAATGGGGTTTTAACGCTAAAATTAAGATGTAACCCCTGAGTACTCATTCACATCTTGGGCCACAAATAATTATATTAACTATATAGTGGATTTATAGTCTATTATTGTCATAGGTAAAAATCAGAGGATGATCATGAATCTTCAAGATTTATGCTTGAAAGCAAGTTGTCCTCGAAACAGGAATGATTTTTTTCACACCTGGAAGGAGTTTTTTCTGATATTTTGATCAAAACCTGCATATTCCCTAAATGATCTGAAGGTTTTTCTTAAAAATGTTCTTCAGAGATGGTGTCTCCAGCTAAGGGAAAGGATGACCAGAAAAACAGACTAGCATTAAAGAAGTCAGGGGGGCTGATGTAGATGTCTAAAATTCAGAAGAAGAAAGATCTTTTTAGGCCTGGCCAGAGGCATTAAGCATACAATATTTTGCCTCATTAAAATGACAGACTTTTCTTGTCTATCTTTACTCAAAACTGTGACTCCAGATCATTCAGTTCAGTGGAAGACACCAAGTTGAGACCATAACAGGATGGTTTCTGCTAATGTGGCTGTCTTGATGTTATGTTTTTCATAATAGTTAAGAACTAGAACAGCTTGTGTGGTAGCAAGCTCAAGTAAGTGCTGTAAACAAGCTTTCTGTAATTGAATCTTATTAACTTTAGATCATATTCAACATAATTAAGCAATTCTTTTTTGCAATGTTGTCATATCAGTTCAAATCATCTATTTTTAATGAATGTCAAAGCAAAATGAATCTAAAACTGTGTTTATAATTTGGGCGTTTTTTTGTTTTTTCAATTTTTTTCTCACTTTTTTTCTTAAAGAGGATTTATCTTGAGTGGAATATATTAGTTTGAAATAATGGTCTTGGTTTGACCTGAGTTTGAGTGACTTTTCTGACTACAAGGAAATTTGTAATCTTTTAAAAGGCGTTTAAAAGTTGTTTTCTGAACTGGAGAAATCATGGTAGATTAAAAAATCCAGATCAGACTGCTTTTCTGCAAAGTCACCGTTTGCCTTTTACTCTCCCCATTCTCTGTCCTCCATCTCAGCCCTTTTTTAAAAATAAAAATCATTATAGCCATTAAATTTGTGGAAACAACCTGTATCACCATTCTTAAGAGTTCATAACTCTAAAGCTGGTAACCATAGGGTCAGTTAAATGCTTCAGCTTTGCATTAAAGGCATTAGGTGTGCAAGAGCCACCTATTTGTCAATATTTATTTGTCAATAATTGAAATCTGCATGGCAACTTTTGGCTGGTGGCAACCAGCCCAAGAAAGAACAGTTTTGTTCATGATTAAGTAAATAATAATCACTTTACAGCATTCTTTTGATACTTGTGAACTCTGTTCATAGAAGGAAGCTGAGATTTGGGGTAAATTTCTCATTGTGCCTCAGTGAAGCCAGGGACTTGAAAATCAACCTCCTCATGTAGAGTGTAGAATAAATCTTGTGTGTGTCAGAGCTACTCTACTTTATAGTCCTCTGGGAAGCCCGGTGGCTGCTTTTCACTGAAGAATTCACTGGGTACATTTCAGTACTTCTGAAACAGAACATTATAAAATTTCACTTACAAATCCATTTCATGCCTTAGCCAGTCATTATTTATATGGAATTTTATATATATATATATAAAATTTTAAACTCTATTTTAATAATCTACTTTGAGGTGGAGACTTGAAATTTTGGGTTTTACCAGTTCTAATCTCCACTTCCTTTTTTCTTTTTTTTTTCTCTTTTTCTTAAAATAGTCAAGAAGGAGTTCAGCTGAAAGTGTGGTGTGAAGTTTTGAATATCTACACAAATTATTGTGCAGACATTTTGTTGCCTCGATTTCTAAGTGCAAACAACTTGGCACGGGGGTCACATTGAGCTTAAAAATCACTGCCCTGAAACTTCTTTGACATGGTGTCTGACCATATGGAAATTCTGGAATTTAACATGTTTTGCAGTGGCAGGCAATTCTTCATTAATATGTCTACAGAGGAGCAGTGCATACTAAATATTCTAACTTGCTGACAGGGCTATATTAATACAAAATAGAAGTCTCGAGTTAATTACAGTTCTGTGTCTGGAACAGAGAAGGTTGTGAAATAGATCTCTACTTAAATAGCCAAAGAAGAAACAATTTTCTCCTTTAAATGTATGTCTAATCTTAATAAATGGGCAGACAGCAAATTTTAGATGGTCTGCTATACTTTATTTCTGTACAGTTTTTAGAATGTGTAATTCAGCTCTTGCCAGTGTACAAACATATTTTCCCTTTTAACAAGGCTGAGGTTTTTGAAAAGAATACGTAAAGACTTAAATTAGCAATTAAAAAAAAAAAAAAAACTTGCCAAAGTTTCTACATGGAAAACTTTATCTCAAGAAACCCTTAGTAAATATCTTAACCTTTATTTTTTTAATTAGGAGGGGGAGAAAAAAGCCACAAAAATTCAAATATAGAGATGGAAGAAAGGAGTAGGCAACCTGGCTGTAAAATCAGCAGTTAATGTTGGCAGGAAGTTCTTGATTCTTTTTCCTTTTAATTATGAGATACATTTTCTCATTAGGCTTCTCTATTTAAAGCTAACTATAATTGGCTCACATATTAAAAATAACAGTGACAAATGCAGATTAGGGTGCATGTTTGTATAGATGAGCACTTGAGAACTGAAGCTCTGGCAGAAAGTAACTCAAAGAAGAGAATAATTGAGCCCTCTTTGTTACAGGTGAGGATGAAAAAAACCCTTCATTACTTCTCAGAGTGAGTCTGAACAAAACAGCTCTGTCCAGCTAAGATATCTGGGTATTGCTGGTGTCAGAGCACTATGGTGAGGAATGAAGCTGTTTCCTTGAGTTGTTTTACTTCTGGAAATGGTCACTGATTTCCAGGCTTTGGTTCTAAGGGGAGCTGTAGGGGGAGGCCAGTGTGACACAATGGCTACGCGCGCAAGGGCTGGTGCCTGGCACGAGGCTGAGAGGTTCTAGAGGGCTTTTAAGGTGCTTAAATCCTCATGGGTGTTGAGGAGCACACCTAGAGCAGGCATCTGGGTGGGAGCAGTGGGAGCTGCAGGCTGGGCTCTGGCTGATGGGAAATGCTGGAGCCCTGACTATGGCTGGCACACCCTGTGAGGGTACAAATGCCCAGGGTGTCCCCAAAAGGCTCCAGCTCGAGCTGGTTTGTGTTACTGTGTTTGTGTTAAACTGCTGTCAGGACCCTCTGCGGGACTGCTATGAGAAACCTTGTGCAAATGTGGGAGTGGGGTGCATGGGGAGCCAAGCAGGACACCTGGGGGTTCTTGGGAGCTGCCCGTGGGGAAGGGGCTTTGGTTCCAGCAGGGAAGATCTCTGGTGGCGGGAGTGTGCCAGCCAGAGTGGTTCCTGAACTCTCAGACAGGAAAGTTTCTGAAAATCTATTCCTTTCAATGTGCCTAAATATTAAATGCCTAGAAATGTATTGAATATCTTTGTAACTTGGTCCATCTTTGTCAAATATAGGCAGTGGTCAGTGGGGGAGCAGTGACCTTTTTTTAATAAAAGGAACTGTTTGCATTCAGCCTCGCAATAGCAGTCTGCTGGTATTGATTTGTTTATGGAAGTTACTATATTTGCATCGCTTTGCAGTGTTTATTCCAATGGCATTTCCTTTGAGTGTGATGGATAGTACTAGTTCGAATATTGTTGTAAAACCACTTATTCTCCATTTATTTCCTCTACAAAAACTGTTTTTCACTCATTCAACCACCCACATGGAACTCTTTGCCCAGGGAAATAATTCACTGTGATTAGCAAGTTTTTCTTAAAAGAAAAGTAAATGAGAATATACAGACATTGCTTATACATCTCTTTATATAAAGATTTCCAAATCCTCTGATTTCTTTCAGAAATAAGGGACTATTTCAAGAAGCAACCATTGTGTTTTCCAGGAACATCGCTCACAATGTCCAAGCACTTAGCAGCAGTGTCTAGCTGGGCTCTCCTAATCCTCCCACAGTCTGCAAACTCAATGTAGAATTTGTATGCATAAAGAAACAGCCCTAATCACAACAATCTAAATCAGCAATGAGTCATAGTTAAAAGTATAATTGCAGTTTTGATTTTAGTATCAAAATATTCATAGTTTTTATTACGTGACAAGTATCTGATGACAGCTATTTAGTTCATAAGTTCCCTCTGTGCAGAATAATGCTATATAAGTTCACATTTCAAATCAATAAATTCATATGTGTATGTACATTTGCTTGTTTTTTAGATTGGTTGGCTTTTAGAATAGCAGAATTGTGCTGCACTTTATAAATCTCTATACTGGCTGTATGTCAGATGAGCATCAGTTGTTTTATAGAGCAGGTGCAGCTGTAGTAGAGGTACAGGAAAGTAACAAAATCAGTGTAATGGGATGAGTGGTTGCAATGTTTTATTCCATCAAAACACACCTATTGGACACTGCTACAGAGGTATATAATGTAAAAAACACACCTATTGGACACTGCTACAGAGGTATATAATGTAAAACAAGTACCAGCTTCAATCCCTTTAGCCCTAAGTGTATATTTATCAACCACAGTGGTATACTTAGGTATTGTAAACCACAAATGACCTAGTGCTTGCCGCATTCTGTGTTTAATAACTGCATTGAGCCACAATTCAAAATAATTTCCTGATTGTTTGTGGGTGCCTCATCCGATCTACCTTAACCCCACTTTTCAGGAACACACTGCAGGTGCCTGTAAAACCAACAGGGAGTAAGGCAAGAAATGAGCACCTCTATATAGAGCTGTAAATTTTAACCCCAATGTTGATTTTTTCAGTCGGTGTTCTGTGTGTAACTTTTACAAAAATCGAGTTGGATCCTGTATTCTCTGCTTCACCCCATAGCCTTGGATGCTTTGAACGTGGCCAGCGCAGGGTTGTCCTCCAAGGTTTTAAACATATGAAAAGTTTACAGAGGTGACTTTTAATCTTCTTTTACATTAGGTGATGGCAGGAAATATTACATTTTCAGGCAACCTCAATTAATGCCTAAAATTTCACACAAAATGTTGAAATAGATAGTCAGACGGACAGAGGAACTGTATGAATGAAAGGTGAATGCTTTGGCTGGCTAAATCTCTAAATATGGAAAAGTTCACCTGAGAAATACAGTAAAACAAAGGGAAGAGGTAAGGAGTGGAACCAGAACTGTAAATCAAACGTATCTTTCTGGTACCACACATGAAGCCTTTCAGATATTATTTCCATTAATTGCACAGCCTTGCATCCAACATTCAAATCCCTGAACTTCTACAATTGGTAATGCTCTGAAGAGGTCTAATGACCTGGGGCTAAGGGTTGGTGCTGTGCTTGCTTTTGTGTTTTGCAATGTACAGTGGAGTAACCAAATAATTGTTTTAATTTTACAGAACTAAGTGAGATTCATACCAAGTGACTTGAAATCTTAAATACTTCATGGAAACTTGTGATTTATTTATCCGCAAATGGTAAGCTGTAGCAAGCCAACAAAAGTGCTGGTGAAAACAGAGCTGTACTCTAACAGAGAACATTAAAATGACCAGGTAAAAATTTCCGGGCCAAGAGGCTCATTTCAGTTGCACTTCATGAGCCAGGTTTGTTGATCAGTTTTGTCCTTTTCAATTCTGCTAAAGTAGGGGTCCCCTCATGTTCAGTTCTTTACAGATAACTATTTTTTTTTTCTTTTTCATGGAGTTTACTTGCATTTTCCAGAGAGATTTCCATCAGACTGCATATTCAGTGGAATTAAATAGGTTTTTAGGACACTGGAGAGCAAGCATCTGTAAAGAAAGTGTGAGTGGGTGTTTTTTTTTTTTTGTTTCGTGTTGCTGTTAACTAGGATATGATTTGGCAGCCCAAAAATGAGATGTTAAATCTGCTGTAACAAGTAGCAGCCTAAGCACACTGAACCCTTAAAACGTGTAACCTGGCCTACCCTCCAAGACCAGGGCAATGCACTGATCCCAAAGGTTCTCTGTCACAGACTAATCTGAAAAGGATGTGAAGAGAACCCAGCTTGACTAGGTTTGCTACAGGACTAATCACTGAACAATGGCAGGGATGCAGGAACTGGGAATGACACAATTCATTATTCATAGCACTCATCCCTCTGCTCAGTAAATCTTGAATACAAACATTACAAGCAAACCATGGTCTCCCCTTCAGCTGACTGGCTTCTATTGTACCTCAGAATGTGTATTTGGCAAGAGACTAATTTGAAGATTTTCTGATTAGTTTCTAAACTGATTAGATTTAAAGATTTTCCGATTCGTTTTACAGGAACAAGTATATTGCTAGGTAGTAATTTTCCAATGATACACATAGAAAATTTTAAACTAAACCTGTAAAACTTTAAAAACTTCAGTGAGCTCCTACCCTGTTAGACCAATGGAAGGATTAAAAGGGACACCTTTGGATCTGGGAAGTTAGCTGAAAGTTAAAATGCTTGTGGTTCTAAGGTACCCTAATTAGAGAGCAAACCAAAAATTTGCATAAAGCAGTTTGGAACCCTCGTTGCTAACCAGCCACTTCTCTATGAAAGAAAGAAA
>WEKY01035868.1:0-53943 GCA_013390045.1 Picathartes gymnocephalus
AGAGTCATTTATTTGTTAGTGAAGCTCATTTTACTTGAATATAAAGTGTTGGACACTCTCTTAATAGGTGTTGGCACATCTGTAGTATACATATGGGCAAGTTTTAAAAATGTTTTCTTTGGTTTTAACATGTAAATGTTTAATATTTAAAGTTTTTAACCATTTTCTCAAGTTTAACTAATACAGATCCATAATGCAAGTGGATTTTTGAATATATCTCTGGTCTCACCAGCTGTTTGTGTAGATTTTGTTATATATGTAAACTTCACATTTTGGAATGGCCTTCACATTTCTCAGTCATGATTTTATGAAAGGCAAAAGGCAGTGAGGTGCTCATTCTGTTTTAGAGTCTGTCTTCTCCACTTCTGTTTTTGAAGCTTCTCTTCTTGAAATCATATAAAATCTGTATAAGAACAATCTGAGAAGCTCATCTAAATGCATTGAAGTCCCAGGAGGTAAGAGACTGGCTTCTCCTGCAAGAAGAGGGGAACCAGCTTCTGTTGCCAAACAGATGGCTGCAGCTGTGAACAGAAAAACCTGTAGGAGAGCTGCTGTAATAAACAAGGAGCGAAAAGACTGGGAAAAGGAAGAAACTACAGTGCCTGAATGTGTTTGAACATGGTGGTGACATGGGCATGACTGATCTGTCATGGGCACTATGGCAGGTCACTTCTGCCTGTGCCGTTCCTGACTGGTTTCTGTCTGCCTTGTGTTTAAAAGCCTTCCCACTCCCTAGGCAATCTGTCCCAGGTTCTCACTTAGTTTACTGTTAAAAAGCTTTTGCAGGGAATAGGGGTTACACCACCTAAAGGTCTCACTGGAATTCCCTTCTTGAGTTTGAAATGCATTGCTTTGCGTCCCTCACTGCCATGGAAGACATCTCTTCTAGTTACAGCCAGCTTCTGCATATTTAAACACTACTACTGTGTGTCCCTCTGCTTTATTTTCCTTTAGACTAAGAGCAGTCAAAACAAGAGAAAAACCTGCACTCTGTTCAGTTTTTCTGGTGGATTATATTTCCTCGGCCTCCTATCACTGCTTCCTCTTCCTGGAATCTGTTTAGGTGCTCAGCATATGGTGTGCCATGGTTTCAGCTGAACACAGCACTCTAGCTGAGGCTTTGCAAATGTCAATGCAGCAGGAGGGGTTACTTCATAACATTTTGTGAGTGAGACTTTGGTTTATATGTCGTCATGTAGGACAATAACAATTCATTGTTCAAGTTCAGTTTGTCATGTCTACAACTCCATGATACTTTTCTAAATTCCTTTTTATTGAGTTGTTCACTATTCTTTATGTGATTGCATCTGTCAGGTGTCATGGGTTATATAGTATGTTGTATTTCTGGCCTTGTTGGATTGCATGTTACTATTTCAGGTAGTTTTGCCTTCTCTTTGTTAATCCTTCCAAAAAGTCTCCCTTGTTCCCTCTTTTCTGCAGTGTCTCAGGGTTTCCTGTTAGCAATTATGCTTCGCCACAGCTCCATACTCCCGTTTAAATACTTTACAGTGGATACATCTCTCATTCTGAATAGTGTCCCTGTAGTCAACTGGGGAACTGGAGTGTGTTCAGAATAGACGTGCCTCTGGCCGAGCTGGGAGGTTTGTGTTTCAGAGTTGCAGGCCTCCAGGCACACACTAGTTCATAACTACTTTATGCAGTTATTTATTAGGCTTGGCATACAACTGTTACAAAGAGGTTTAAGGACGTAGGGCAGCCTGCAGAGAATAAATTAGGAGGTTGTTTCTCCTTTATTTACTTGGTTATCACAGGACCTAAGAGTTGTAATCATGGACCACATTCAGCAGTGTGCTGGATAGCATGGAAATGCAGATCATCACAGGGCCCTTACCAACCACAACTTGAAGCAGAACAGAGAAATAAATTACATTTGGAAGATTAATAATGATGGCTATGCATTAACTACCTAAAGGAGACAAAACTAAATTAGAACTGGTAAAAATTGCAGATAAACTCTTGATGCATAGATAGACACAGAATCACTGCAGCCCAATAAAATTATATTTGCTGTCTTCATCCAGGGTCAAAACTGCCGGGTGGATTAGGGTTTTTGTTGTCGTTAATTAACATTCATCATTGCGGTGGAAAGCAGATTAATGGAGTTGAAAACAACAATTTCAGATGTTGGTGAGATCTTACATTGACATATGTAAGATGAAAACCTCTGCAAAATGGTTGTGTCTGTGTGGCCACTACTTGGAGCAGACTCTGCTATTGAAAGGGGAAAAGGGAAGCAAATTATAGCAAATCTTGTAACCTAAAGTTACAACTCTTGCATTCACTGTGAATATGATTACCTTAGAAAAGGATGCATATTAAACAGGATGATCTTATAACAGTCATGAGCAGTTCAGTTTGTACTGCGACAATGACTTTTTGCTAAATAGTAATGAGGAGATTTTGGAGAACCTCTATAATCAGTTCAGTTGCAAAATCACACCTCTTAGTAATACACTGATTTTGCTGGCCACTTTGAAGGGCATAGTCTCCATTTGTACCAAACATAGAAAAAAATTGCACCAGTAACAGTAAGGCAGACCTTAAAAAACTTAGTGAAGAGCTTTGTCGATAGATTTGGTGGGTTGTTTTTCTTAAATTGGATTCACTGCTGAAGAGAAAAGACAAGCTAAACATAAAGTGCTCTAATAAGTATCCAGAGATGCAAAGTTGTGAATTTGTGTAAGTGAAACACATATGAGTGGAATCATTCTACAGACCTCTCTTACTTGTTGTCCTCAGTATAAAAACTGAAGTAGTAAAAACTTAAAAATCACAACATCTTGGAGCATTCTGAAAGAAGCTTTTCTTGAAGGAAAAGAAGGGAAGAAAGTTCTTTTTTCAGTTCACTTTCTACCCAGAAGCAGTTTGGTCACTAATTTCCTCTGAGCTTTTTTCTGCTTATGATGCAACACAAATTCATCAATGTGTAATTTTATTAATGGTAATCTAGTTTGCATCTTCATTTAGCAGTTCATTTGATTTTATCAACACTGCCCAGGGGTACTGATAAAATATTATCTTTCCTTAGATTAGTTATTTCTGCTCTGTCCTTGAGTCATCTCCCAGGAGATTAATGGGACAAGGGAAGCCTCTAAAAAATATCATTATTATTTACAGTAACTAGTATTTCAACTGTGTAGATGAATGATATAAAGAAAGAGATGATTTCCTTAGTTCCAGCTTCTATTTTCAGAGACAGGGAAAAATTGCTACATAAATTCTCCCTGGCAACTGCCTGAACTGCTTGCTTTTCGTCCAATTTGTCAATTATTTTTGAAAGTACCAGTGTACAGACATCCCTGCTAACAGCTAAAAATAAGAGCTTCAAGGCATAATGGCAGAATGCCTGAAATCAGGGAGTCGTATTTTACCAGTTAGGACATCCCTGACTTTTTCTTTCTGCTTACTGGTGGTTTTTGAACTGATGGCACTCATTCTAGTTGATCTGGTGTCATTAGAAATTTGATCTGTTGATTTATTGAGAATTGATTATTAGTTGTGGATTACCTAATGTCTTTTACAAGTTTATTGGCTTTTGCTGTCTCGTTCATGTTTTGTCTAAGAAAGGAAAGATTGCTGCAAACTGTCCTTAGTCTTAGGGCTTTAAAAAAAATATTCCTCTTTTGTCTGACCTGTTTCAAGAGTGTTACAGGGGTGCTTCAGCACACTCCTTGGTGTTCCTGATGTGAAGTCCCTTCAAAGTCTTGGTTTTGACATCTGTCTGGAAACTACAACATCAGTTGAAATTTTTGCTGGGTTACTTTATATTACATTTGGATTAATTTTTTCCCTAAGTATTGTTACAATAGTGAATGAAAACTCATACTTCTCTTCCGCTTCTTGCTACTCATTGAGTGATTTTTCTTCATTGTAAAAATGACTACTGCAAATCTGAAAACAATAGTACTGTCTCCACAGCAAATTGTTGAAATCAATAGCATCTGAACGTTAGAATTATTTTTTCTGAGATAGCACCCCAGGACTTAAGTTTTTCCTTGACCATTCTCAAGGGATTTTTTTCCCCTTCTGCTACCATTTTGGTAGTTTTTTAATCATGTAGGGGCACAAATGAGTAACTTGAAATTCAAGTTTATCTCAGAAAGTAAGTTATATGTAGCTGTAATTTGAGTGAAGAAATGCACATGGAACTGCTTCACAATACTTTTAATGACCTATTTATTTCAGTAAGTACTTCTGAATAAATATTCAGAGGAAAGGGATTTGGAGCTGATTTTGAAACATGCACTGTCTGGTGTAGAAGATCTCACTTTTATTTCAAACCAAAAAGCATGAATGAATTTTTACTATTCTACTAGCCACATGTAGAATTTTTGTAAGTGTTTAGTGATTTATAGCACTTCTGAGTTTGGGTAGCCAACTTGACATCGATAAACATGGTGTGATTCTCTCAGGAAGAGAGAGCAGAGCCCTCTGAAATTGCCTGGCCTTTGAAAGTCATGAACAAAGCTTCCTGGCCATGTAAGCAAATGCATGGATCCTCTTGAGGCTTTGACACAAGCTGACACTTGATATCCCCATTGTCAAGATGGAATTTTCTCTGTGCAAGAATTTTTGGGTATGAGTTTACAGGTGAAGTCTGAGCACCCTCAACTGTGTAGATATGCCTGCATTAGGGAGAAAATCCAACAGTAGTTGTGTCATTTTTCTGAAGCATGTAAACACTCAACAGTGAGATTATGTTGATATGACCAAGCAAGTTTGAAGCAAGATGGAGTCAAAAACAGAAAAGGTGAATGAGCTAGTTACTAGTTAATGTTAGATAGTTAGCTAGTTACTAGCTAGTTTGAGTGAATGTATCTCTCAGCATGTTGGATTAGGTGTGTGCATCTAGCGCATCATAAAACCATAAATAAGAATAGTAAATGTGAAGTAGCTTGCAGAAAGTAAGTTCTCCCTCTTGCTTACCCCATGGTAAACTGCCTCTATGTTTTTGTTCTTAGAGTGTTTCTCATTACAACTTGAACTGATTTCCAGCATGGTAAGAATGAGTAGTGTTTACTTTCTAATGCCTACACACTATTGCAGTGAGTTGTCTCTTGTCAGAGCAGTTTACTCAGTGAAGTAAAGCTTGATTTAATGAAAGAAAATGGACTACCCAGTAGCTGTTATTTATGATTTTATTCATAATAGTGTGCTACTTTCATCAAGAGATCCCTTTGCTTGTCTCATGCTGTACTACTTCACAGTAATACATTTCCTGAATGCATAAACACAGAGGTAATTCAGAAAAGAGACTGTAACTTACAAAGGCCCCTGGGACATTTTTCTATTTAATATGACTGCAGTGTATATTTAAATGAAAAGGTAGATGTCTCTGTCTCATATCTGTCTGTCTCTACATCATACACTAAGTCATCTTCAAAGCAAATTGATGAAAGAAAAGGAATAACTGTACGTGGCAGATTCTAATTATTCTGCTGCAGGAAGCTCTGAGATCACACTGAAAGGGGCGAAGGTTAAACAGAAGAGGCAAGAAGCCTCTCTGGTTGCAGGAGTAGAGAGTGTGTGGGGGTCTCACTGTATCCCATTTACCACTAAGGCTTTATGTAAGCAGGATGACACTTTTAAACTTATCTAGGAATGAGTGATTTAACAACAATTTCTGCCATGTCAGTCTTGCAGTATTTCTGAACTTTCACCTGTATTTTTCTTGTCTTCCCCTACATCCTCCCACCACCCTGTGAGATACCTCCCTGCAGTCAATTGCAGTTAGGCAGCTGAACCTAGTAGCAAGGAGACATTTCTTCTAAAAGACCATCACCTGGCACTTTGCCTCTGTCAGCATGAGTCTGCTTTTTGTGCTGGTGGGTGGGTGGTGAAACAATTTCTTCTAAGTGGTTTCTTGATTATTTTCATAGTGCTTTTGCAAATGTCTGTGGTGGGTGTCTTTCTTTCTGGGTTTTACCTGCATGAATTTTTACTGTACTGAGTTACTTTGGCCCCTCTCCAGCTCTGTGTTAAGCAAGCTTTGCAACCCACACAGAATTGCTTTGAAGCTAATTTAAGAGGCTTAAAGAAGATTGATGAGGATTCCCCTCTGAAGAAAGGAAACCTCACATCCTTTGGATTTGCTCTGTAGTGGTAACAGTTCTCTGTTATTTTTCCTGACTTCTGATTCATGTTCTATATAAGAATACAAAAACTGGTGTTTAGTAAGAGCTGCTCTTAAGTGTGGCCATTGACTGGCCAGAGATGCCTATGGGGCCACTGCAGATCTTACACTTGGATCCATGCCCCTGCTGCAATAATAGGGAGTTTTGCTTGTGATGTGCTACAGTCTTTAGCCCCAGACTAGTGTCAGGTTTTTTTGTAAGGTCAGAGGTGATGAGGAATGCAATGAGCTATGGACAGCTGGTGTGGAAGGCAGCACATGATTCTGTTCAAATCAATGAGTTTTCTGTCCTGGCGTCTCAACAGAGGATTTCTCCCTGCCTGGCAGTGATGCAGTGTTCAGACTTGCTTGTTTGAGGGCAGGGTCTTTGTGACTTGCCTTCCAGAAGCACCGAGTGTTAGGACTTGTCAGTGGAAGGTGTTGCTATGTGGCGTTGTTCAGTCTCAGGCACTGTTATCTCTGTACCTAAACATAAATTTGAAAACCTTGATGCCACCATCTGTGAAGGAAAACTTTCTCTAGGGACTATTGCTTTAAGTTTACTGTTCCAGTCATCTTTCAAAGATACTGGTGTGGGATTTTTAAAACAGTGAACCTTTCACAAAGCATTTGTGACATTTGGTAAAATGTTGGCAGTTAGGTGATTTACTATGAATTTCTTCCCCAAATCTCAAAATGCAAATATTGATGTAAGTGTGATGAGAAATCTTCACTCAACAAATACCTTATATGTGTAACTGGTTGTTTGATACTCAGAACCAAGAAGTAAAACCTGTAAGTAGTCATTCCCTGTAGCCCCTGTGCCTGGGGTTGCTAGGACTGAACAGAGTGTTTTGCCTCACCAGTGCTGTCTGTAACTTCATGGTGGATCCAGCAGTGTGTGAGGGCGGCTGCCCTTACCTAGAAGCAGAAAAAAATTGCTAAATTTCACACAACTGCTAAATCCTGTGTTTGTTTCAAATGAAAAGGAATTATCTCAGAAAAACTGTATAGGAGACATTGGAAAAAATTATTTTAAAGGCATTATTGTGGTGTTAATAAACTTAAATTATTGAACATGAATTTTTAATAAGGAGCATTCCAGCTTGATTTATATGCCATTTTAGTTGTTCTTTGTAAAATTTTTCGGCATTTCACACAATGGATGTCAGTCTAATGACAAGTGTTAATTCCTACCTGGTTTTGATCAAGGACACATAGACATGGAAACAATTGCTATTTCTGGTATGTAATACCTAATCTTGAAAGACGGTTTGGGAGAGACATTGTTAGAACAACTACTGGCTTCCTAAGAATAATTAGCCTGCTGTGACTTAGGGGGTGTTTTCAAGTCTCAGAAATCAAAGTTTCTTTTTGTGTGTAAAATTCATGTTTTATCTACAGGAAATAATTCTTTCTGACAAGACAAACTAAACACTTTTTAACTGGATTTTAATGCTTTGCCATTAATGAGCAAGTCAGGCAAATGATAAAAGATTTCTGAGCATTCAGATATTGTTCACTGTTCAAAAAATATATACATTAGACCCATATAGACAAGATTATTTTGGATTTGAGTCTTACAGCAGTATTTCAAAACCTGTGTTGAATCTTACCTTAGAAGGTTAATTTGAAATGTGTGAGGGCTTGGGGTTGGTTTTTGTGTAGAAGGATTTTAGGTTTTGTAAAAGCAACGTGATTTCAGGTGTGCTTTTTTTACCCAAACAATTATAATACATACATCTTTTAATCTCTCCTTTATAGAAACAGAGAAAATAGTTCTGAAAGGGAGAAAATGTGAAACTAAATACTCAGAAATTGCTGAGGTTTTTAATTTTTAAAAATTGAAGTTTCTATTCAATGTCAGTAATTTTAGTTATTTTTAGTTATGTGGCACAGTGTGAGTCTGCAGACAGGTTAGTTTAATTTATTTGTTGGGATGATTGTGTCACTTTCTTTAATATTCAAAGATACTGATTTCATATTTGCTCACAAAAGAAGTACTTATTGGATGATTGCCAAAATTATTTTTAGTTCTGTGTGCAAGTGCCAATGTCTGGCTATGTTACCTCTGTAGAGAAATGAAAGTAAAACTTCATCTGCAGCCTCTGTTTTTCAAACCTTTTGCTTTTCTAAAATACTTAGTTTTGCCTCCTGGTGACTTGAGATGGAGAGGATGCTTCTTGTCATTGCAGAGGCAGAGGTGGATAAATATAGAGCCTTTCTGAATTTAGGTCTGTGTCTACAATGCCAGTTGATAGTTCCCCTCTTCCCTAAGTGAAGATTCACCTACATTTAAAGCAGATAATAATTAGGAGGACAAAGACCTTGCCAGGAATGAATGTAGAGAACATTTTTTATCCTGCTTAACCCCTAAGTAAATTTACAAGGCAGATCACAGAGCTATTAACTGTATTTGCTTGTAAAACTTGCTCTGTAAACTGTCTGTGATGTAAACATCCATTGACTTTTTCAGGTGAAAATTGAGTGTAACTTGCTTTCAAATGCTAAGTTTAAAAAGCAAAAAGAAAATAATACACCACTCTATAAATATATATGTATGCACTACAGAAGAATTATTAAGATTGAGCTCTGTATCACTTATATAACCTAATTTTCATGTAATTTGTAGCAATGAGTAACTGTGCAAACAGTGTTGCTTTCTCCTTGCATCACAGTAAGTAGACTAGAGGCTATAAGTATATGCCTCAGGCTCTGCCATCTGAATTGAAAGTGATTCTGGCACTGAGACCCCGCTGCCATTAGTGGGGACATTAGTGTGAGACAGAACGAGCTACGACTATTCCAGGGCTGCTCTACTGCTCCAGCACTATGGTCCTAGAATAGCACCAAGGGTTGCACGCAGCTGGAGTGCCCTGTCAACCACACAGCATTGCTGTTGCATTCCTAAAGGGTGCAGATATTTATTTTTAGCATGTCCCTCTTTGAATGGTGAGTTTCAGCATTCATAATAATATTTCTGAAGTGTTTTTCTCCATCCTTTTCCCTTCAAATTCATTTCCCTAACTTGTCCTCTTCTTATATATGCTGACTTTAGTGACTTAAGACCTTATTGGAAAATAGATGAACAATGAGTAATACAATGTGACTGGCACGAGTGGATCTCCCCTATCTGTGATAAGTAGAAAAAGGTAGTACCCATTTATGAGCATTTACCACTGTAAAAGCTGACACCATCTAAAATTAGGCATGAAACACCATCTTGGGAAATCCTTTTTAGGGCTTGCCCTTTGCAGTTTACCTTAATCTTTGAGATAGAAGCACGTTCCTTTATTGGTTACATGAATAAACCATTGGACTTGCTTCAGAGATAACAGCTAATTTAAAGGTGAGATTGAATCAGTTGTTGAAAATAGTCTATTTGGAGAAGCTTAAATAGCTTCACATATCTTAGTGTCTCACTGTAGTGATTCCCACCCTCCCCTCTGGTGTGTTCATCTTGGAGGGAGAGGTAATAATTATTTTAGCAAAGACAGAACTGGAAACCCTTAAATTGCAAATGTCAGCTTGGCGTGCATCTTTATTTTCTGTTGAGATTTCATTTAATGGTATGTTATTTTATCTTAACGGATGACAATAAAAGCCCTACAGAAGTTAGTTTTCAGGGACTTGTTATAAAAAAAAGTAAGTCCTCATTCAGAAAGCAGCAGTAAAATTAGAGGCATACTTTAATCATCAGGAAAGGACTGGCCAACGAGAGTAAGTTTCTGGAAATGTAGAACGGCCAAGTGCTCGCTTCCTGAAAATTGCCAGCAACAGCTGGAGTTGATGGATGGTGTTTTAGGGTAAGGCTGTCTGGAACGCCTCATCACCAGCCTCAGCAGTTCTCCTGTTCGTCAATTATTGTATTTGTTTATAGTATTCAAGTAACTATTTAAAGTGAAAATTCTTTATACTCTATCATTCTGATGAGCACTTTGTCAGTTAAGATAGAGTTGTGGCAGCAGTTGGAAACAGTGATTTGTGTAAAAATGCCCATAGGCTTTTGTTGGTTTTTCATTTTGTTTTGGTTTGGTTTTTTTCCATCTACTGGGCACTGTGAAATACTAAATATTTATCTGTAATATGTCTAGAGGTTTTGGTAAAGCCTTTGGAGGTAGATGTGATTTCATTTGAAATTTCTCACATTTCCTTAGCTATGATTAAACTAAAATTAAATGTGATTACTTTGTTTTCAGCGTGCCATGTGGATTTGCGTGTTTTGCATTACAGGCAATGCTCAGAATAAATGTGTTGCATAGGTTCATGTTACTGGTGAGGTTCATGTCTTGTAAAAATAGAACCTGTTAATCGTGTGCCATATATCAATCATGGTAGGACTCTTTTCTTTAAAAGCAGAGATTGTAAACATGCAACTAAATTATAAGTATGTGTCATTCTTCGTTTACTCCATTTTTGTTCTAATTAGAGTAGACACTGCAACGATGTTAAAGCAAGGCAGTGAAAAGGAATCAGCCAGAATCTTTTAGGACAAGCAATAAACCGCATTCACAGCCATGTGTTTTGCTTGACTGGCAAAATATGACACAGTGGATCCCAAATTAGAGTATGCAGGCAGAGACATGCATCAAAACAAGAAGATGTGGGAACTGTGTTAAACAATTCCTGTCTTTGTTTGTGTACATGGAGTTCAGCTTTTAACTTCACACAGCAATTGAAAGACATATGAAACCTTGTGCTATGTGGATACTTGGGGTTTTGGGAGCTGGTTTCCTTTCAGGAAGAAAGCCAATGGACAGTTCAGTTGTCTTACTTGCTGGACTGGGGATTCTGCAAGGTTGCGTCTCCTGGTTCTAGTTGCCTAGTAATGTCTGAAAATGCACCAAAGTGCTACAAAAGTTTCTGTCATGGCTTGTGTTACCAGCCTGAAGAGGTGAAGTGTCCCTTCCAACCTTGAAAGACTGGGCAATGCTTACTCCACTTTAGGTGTGTACCGACTTGCCTTGGTGAATTCATCTGTGCAGGAAATCTGGTTTTAGTTCTGTTTGTTCTCTGTGCCAGCTCAGTCTTTGCTCCATTCACATGTGATGGACCATGCAACCCTTGTGTTTTCTCAGTCTTCCCTTGCAGAGAACTGTATTCTATTTGTAACATTTTCTTAAACCCTCTTGTGTGTAGAATTGATGGATAAGATACCTAAAGGTGATACCACCATGCCCTTTGTATTGTCTCATTTGAGACATTTTCCAGAGCTCTTAAACAACCAAGCGGGTGGTGCCCATTACTGAACCTGACCTGGGCAATTGGTGCAAGTTGCTCGGAAGGTTTTACCCATCAGACACCATAGAAATGATCACCTCTGCTTCTCGTTAACAGCAGTTGTGGAGAGTTACAGCACTAAGAGCATTTTTTATTCTTTTTCTCTTGTCTTAGGTTTTCTACCCTAGCAAAGATGGCACTAAGATCCCAATGTTTATTATTCACAAGAAAGGAATTAAATTAGATGGTTCTCATCCTGCCTTCTTGTATGGATATGGAGGCTTCAACATATCAATTACACCGAGCTACAGGTAAGCAGGGTGATTCACACCTTCTTCTGAAGTATCTGGTATTAACAGCTGTCACAGACTGTGGGCAGGGTGGACCATGAATCTGACAGGGTGCATTTCAGGTTTCTGAGAAGCAAGATGGGGGCCATAAGGGCTGTATATAAGGGCTGCCCAGGCATCATTTATCTGCTTTGTTAGTTCTAAATTTAAGGGTTTTTCCCAGGCTCACAGAAGAAGTTATGTCAGAGCAGAGAAGTGCACTGCTCTTCTGAGGTTTACAACAGTCACCCTGCCCTTAGGATTACACCTTAACCTCTTCTTGCTCTGTCACTGAGTTCAACAGAAAAACATGGACATATATATTAAGGAAATATTTGAGCCCTTTGCTGACCTAATAACACAGGAAGTTTTCTTTTCTCCGAGTTAAACTATAACCTATGTCTCAATATTACAGAAAATCAAATGTTTGGCTAAATGAATATAAATAATTAAAATTTGACTGCATTTTCGTATTATACTTTCAAGATTACATCAGAAACAAAATCCTTCTCTGTCCCATATGATCAAGAAAGAGGATTCTGTCTTGAGATGCAAATGATACTGTCTTGCAAATGCAAAGCAGCACATTGTAAACCAAAAATGCTGTGTGCAGAACAGGCTTTGTAGCTCTCAAAAGCCATAAGCTTTATTGCATAGAAGAAAAGGCTTATTTCTTAAGCAAGGCAATTTGAATAGACTTGCCAAGAGGCAGTGTTTGAATATCTAAGCAATGCTCCTAGGTGAGGCAGAGGAAAACAGGAATGAAAAGGGCTGAATAGAGAACAGTTTTTCAGGTAGCGGAAGAGGAGCTCACAACAGAAAAATAATCTATTATGAAACAATCGTATGAAGTTTAGCTGCTAGTAGTCTTGCTTTAGAGTTAGCACATTTTAAGAAATCCTTTGTAGTGCTTGCCTTTCTTATTTGCTGTGATTGTATTTCCAAATAACATTTACAGTTTCTTGTCCTTTTTAGCAAATACCTTGTCTAGCAATGGACCTACCATCTTGTGCTCTGTCATTTGTAAGCTTTTTATCTGCCTCATAAAGCTACACTCTTAATTTCCTGTGCTTCTTGAGAGATACAATTATATAACTAGCAGTTTTAAAATTCCTTTTTACTTAGGTTCAGGCACTGATTTATTACAGTTTATTGTAGATGCTGAAAACAGTGACCAAATTTACCATGTTTTCTTTTTTAAAGACTGTAAAATAAATATTACATATCTATTGATTCAAGGTAAAGTTTCACATACTGCAGAGCTGACGTGAGCTGGTTGCTGGCAAAAGGAGAAGGTATTTCACAGTGCCTACTTCCACCTCCCATCCATTGGCCCTGGTGCTTGCTGGAGCCTTTGCTAAGCTGGTTTACCTCGCAAGAATGACAGAAAACTGTCCCAGCAAAACAGAGTGGGTGGTTTTCTGCCATTTTGGCAAGCTAAAAACTGATTCTCGTAGGAGTCCAGCAAACAGCAGCAAGAAGGTGCAGCTGACATTTAGAAGGGAGGAAGATGGGAGGTAGGAGCAGTAACCTATATTTTCCTGAACTCTATGAAACCTTCATTGTACAGTTCATAAATTAAGAATATGAATCTGTAACAGTCCCTTAAAAGTAAATGCACAGAGAACTGTCAGTGACCTCTAGATCAAAATATATTATCCCACTGACAATGTAAATAAAACATGATTGGCCACACCTCCCTCGTTATTCTCTCCCTGTAATATCAAGATATGATTTCTCAGCTTTCTCCTTCTAAAAGAAAAAAGAGCCAAAGCCTTCAAATACATGTTTATGACTAATAACTTGAGAATTTATGCCAGAAAGGTGGGATGTCCAGTTCACCCATTACCTGGCAGATTCCACTGATTTTTTACTCCATCCCTGTTACTGTATGCTGCAATACTCCACAAGGAGTCCCCAAGTCCAAGTGCTGTTTCAGCACAGCCCAAATACAAAATTTGGTCTTCTTTTTTTTTTTTTTTCTTTCTTTTTGTGATGATCACAGGCATGACTGCTAGAAAGCAGCCACAGTATGGCCAAGGCTGAGACTTGCCACATTGCTCACCTGATCCTGAGCTGAGATGTAGCTGTGGAAATGTAACCAAGTAGTAGCCTGCTTACCTTCAGAATAACAAACAAAAAATGTCTGGCTAAATCCTTCTGGGCTTTTTTTATTTAAGGCTCTTAAAACTTTCCACAAAGCACTGCATCTTCTCCTTTCCAGTGGTTCAATTCTGTCCTGTATGTCTTCCAGCCAGTACAGTATTTTCTTCCTGGTATTTCACACCCATTAGTGTGAGCTAGCTCTCTGCTTTGGGGAACTTATTTCTGCTTAATTCACAAATTGGCATTCCTTTTCACAACAAAAATGAAAAAAATCTTTTTCACTGAAAGCAATAGAAACAAACCAACAGGTTACAGGATCCAGAAATAACTGCAAGAATGATAGGCCAAAGTCATTAAGTCAGTTAGAGTAGTGGTTTATTTTTGAATGCAAGCATGCATCTTTCATATGCTTTTCTGGACTGGAGGGCTGCATTTGGTGGCGTTTTGAGATGGTGCTTGCTAGAGCACTGTCATTAATTATACAGCCCCCATAGCAAGTGCAAGTGAAGGCTGATGGAACTGATACCAGTGGCTTGGCAGAGCTGCTGGGGGAATGCCATCCCAAAACCCACCACTAATGCCTCAGATTTGGCTAACTGCACTGTAGGAACCAACATGTTTCCCTTCACTGTTCTGTGCGTGCCTGTGTGGGTACAGGAGAAGCAATTTCTAACTCACCCTGGAATACAGCTGGTTGTGCAGCAGACTGTGAAATTGCATTTCACTGCCAGGTTGTTCGCAGGCTTTAAGCAAAGAGGTGGTGCAGGGAAGAGAGATTGTGAGCCTAGAGAAAGGTCAGGCAACAGAGCAGCCCTCAATGCAGAGTGGAGGATTACTCCTTTTGCTTATTCTGTTACTGCTCCCTTCAGCTCCACAAAAGCTGAGAAGCAACCAAGTCCAGTGACTCAGGATTTCTTCCCCATCACCTGTGCACTAGCCTGCATTTTTCTGTCAGCTCTAATACCTGACAGCAGATCAGTAATTCTGGGAAAGTATTCTTGCTCTGTGAATCATGGCTCCTCATGTTGCTCTCTATTGTAAAAAATAACGGATTTATTATTTTTTGTGTTATGCTCCTTAAGAGTGATTAGAGAGTCTGAAAGAAGCTCTCCAGAGCGGGAACTATCTTCTGATCCCTCTGCAGACTCCATCCTGACCCTGTTGCCCTTTCCTTTACCCTGCTTCCAGGAGAGAAGGAAGAATAGGGATAATGAGCAAAAGGCTACAGAGACTGTTGGGAAGAGCAGGGAGCCAGACTTTGCTTTGCAGAATGAGGCATTTCATAGCCATGCAGGTTGACTGGGCAGTTTGCTGTGACTCAGATACCAAGCTGACTTGAAATCTGGAAGCAAGAATCCATCTAGAAAAACACCGGAGGCAGTGGTAGGGTTGTGTGTGGAACTTGAACTTTGTGCTGTCTGATTACTTGGAATTTTCACTTTTTTAGAAAGTTAATAAGTTTGGATTCTATACTTATGACACCGGGTTCCTTGAACTCAAAGTTCAAGAGAAGAACTTAGACAAAGTTTCTTAGAAGCTCAAGTCATCTGCCTCAAAGTATTGGTCAAATTAGGGTCTTGACTCACCATGATCCCTCAGACAGGCAGTTTCTTTCAGCAGATGGAAGAGGACGGACTCTGTTGTGGAATATTTTATTTTTTAAGTATTCTCAGGCAATATATTTGGGAAGCAAGCTATTATCTTACCTGTAATTCTTATACTTGCTACTTCTGATTATTAGGGGATCAAGTAACTGTCCTGGTTAGAAGGACTGGTGTCTGCTAAGGAAAGCAGGCGCCTCCCTTGGAATGGAAAATGTAAACCCTTTCCCTCCGAATTATTGTAATTTTGAAATTAAGGGGCTCTCAGGCAAAGATATGGGAATAGGAATAACAGTTCAAGCAAATAAACAACAGCTCCTATGGCATTAACAACAAACAGAACCAGGAACCCGGTCCCAGCCCTCTGGGCCTGCAGCCACTGTCCCCTTGGGTGCAGTGATGGACACAGCCGGCAGGGGGTGCTGGTGGCGCTGGGTGGGCAGGGCAGGGGCGATGATTCCCCCGCGGCTGCAGGGGGCGCTGTGGCGTGAGCTCCAGGAGCACGTGGCAATGGCGGCTCGGCCGGGACGGGGAGGGATGGAAGAGAGAGAGAGGCTTTGCTTCACAAACCCCCTGGGGCAGTCGGTCCCAGTGCCCCAGCAGGACTCTCGGAAACAGCAAGCTGGGAGGGCAGGACGTCTCGGCAGGCAGGGGGTGCGGGGCTGCAGCGCAGGGAAAACCCAGAGCAGTGCCGATGCAGCTGTGGGAGCGGGGCAGGGGCAGCAGCCCGGCTCCCAGCAGGGCAGGGAGAGGCGAGCTCTGGATCCCGAGCAGATGGTGATAGGTCCCAGTTCAGAGCAGAGGCTCACCCACAGCAGAAGAAGCAGCTCTCGGCGGGGGTCCAGCAGCAGCAGTGAACTCTTCTCCCCAAAAGCACTTCCAAGCCTTCTCCTCCGAAGCTGAGAGCAAGAAAGAGCCCGCAGCTGCTCCAGCCCCACCTTTTACTGGCCCAATTCTTGAGATATCTCCCCCTCCTCCAAGAGAAACTCTCAGACAGGAGAACAGTAAACAGAGATGCCCCTCTCCCCGGGGCTGGGCCACTTCTTTTGTTCTTCTTAAGTACCCAGTCATTAGTGTTTCTTAGCAACTTATGGGAAAAAATTCTATATGTAAAAAGGAGCAAAAGGAAGGAAAACCTAACCCTCAACAGTAACTTAGGACCAAGAGGTCCAAAGTTTGAGGCAGACAGGGAAAAGAAGTGCAGAATATTTTGGGAGGTTTTGTGACTGTACATACCAAAAATTAAGAAGCCACAGTCTCATGAAGCAACCTACTGTCAGGCTGCTCCACATTAGCTGTGTAGCAGCCTTTTGAAATTAAGAGTCCTGGAGTTTGACAGAGTAATGCTCTCTGACCTTTGCACAATGTGCTTATAGAATATCAACCTTTCATTTGATCAGCATGTCACAGCAATCTAAGAAAAATCCAATTCACAGTGGCAGTCTTAAGAATTGATTTTATAGAAGCTGAGATAATTCATGCCCCGTGAGTCATCTGATGGCTGGATAACCAGCCTAGGTGGAAAGGTTTTCCTTTGATGGTTATGAAAATACAGAAATTTCTTATCAGTTATTCTTATGCTTTTCTTGTTGTTTGCTTACTTCTTGCTGTATACTCTCAAGAACACGTGCCAGTACATAGGTGATTAGTCTGGGAGGTATGAAAATGTTACCTGTTGTGACACTACATCCACATGAGACACATTGTAGGACTACCATCTTTCAAGCCATTTCTGATAAGCAGTAGTGGGACTTAAAGGTAAAAAGACCCAATCTTTGCGCTTGTGGTTGAACAAATTAAATTTCTGCTGACAGTGGTTTCTGGATGAGCAAAGAACCCAAGTAAATAAGAAATTTAAACCTACTAGAGGGAAAAAAAAAGACTTGTTGAGGTTAAATGTTAGTGTTTTACTCGTCTGCTTGGCATATGTGTGGTTGGCCTTCTGCAGCTTCTGCTGTGTTAAGCTAGTGCCTCAACAGATCAACGGTTAAATTTTTTTAATAGTTAAATATAATTTAAATTACTTCAGACTGTTTGAGAAAAGATAGTAATATCTTTGATACTTTTGCAATTTGGCATTTAAAAAAAATATGCTATTTTAGCTTTCAGACAGGTTCAGGAGATAGCAGGGGAGGCAGAACCTGTAATTTTATGTTATACTATTTGTTTTGGATGTAGCAATGCAAGAGGAAAATTAATAAGAATGGGATTGGCCAGCTGCTGACTTGACTGCTGACCATGGTACAGAAGAATGGTAGATACAGAATTTTTCTTGGCAAACACAGTATTGCAAAAGTCCAAAAGTATATTAAGCAGTAGAAGTTGGGATAAAAATACCTGCTCATAAACAAAGATTGACTGTTGATCTTAAGTCTTAATTCTTTGCTTTCTTCCTTTGGGCTAAGTCTTCCTTTCCTCTCTGAAGAAGTGGAGGTCCAATGAAATAGGAACAGTTCAGAAAGCTATGGAAGTCCCGTGGTACTGCATAACTCTAGTCTGCAGAGTAATGGCTTTGAAGATAGTTTTTGTAAACAGTGACACATTCTGAATGGTCATCTGCTAGGCCAAACCCCTGGACCTCTCCTTCGAAGAGCAGAACTAAGGGAGGAAGAGCAGACCGACACTGGTTCCTGCGTCTCCCAAAGCTGCAGGGAGTTTCATTTCCATGGATAACCATTGAAAAAAGCCTGACTATTCAGGTTCACCATCAAGAGGGATTTCATTCAAGATTTCATCATTGATTTCGGGAGAGATCTTTCCTTCTAAGTATTTTTGCAGAAGTTGTGGGTGTGTGAAAATTGGAAAATAAAAATAATCCTCTATCTGTTTTCTTTTTCAGCGTGTCAAGACTTATTTTTGTGCGACACCTGGGAGGTGTTCTAGCAGTGGCGAACATCAGGGGTGGGGGCGAATATGGAGAGACTTGGCACAAAGGTAAGTCAGTCAAAGCACAGGAACAAAACTGCAGGCTTAGCAATGAAAATTGCAACATTTTATTTTCACTCCCTCTTCCATGCTCATGTCTCCTTTTGCATTTTACTTATTCTGAAAAAAGTAGATTTTTTCCTTACTTATATGTTAGATCTGTAGGTTGTCCAGTGTTAATCTGATGCTTTTCATTAGATTCTTTTAATTTTTGCCTACTTAAAAACAGTTTTGTACAAAGACAATATTTTCCAAGAAAATCATTGTGGTTTTTAAGCAAGTTCCCTAGACTTAAACACTGGAAAATGCAGCTATTTATCTTGAACTGATCTTACAGAAAATGTCCTTCTGTATTGCAAAAGACCTGGCTTGCTATCACATACCCCTTTCATTATTGCAGATGCACAATTCTAAATCCCCAAGACAACACTGACTATTTAGACTCTCTTGGTATCACACACACACACAAAAAAATCATTTTCAGAACTTTACAGAAGGTATGAACTCTTGAGTTCAGAGTATAATCCTTCCATATTGTTTTTGCATAATTTATGAATAGACCTTTTTTTTTTTTAATATTTGATGAATGTGACTGGAAGAATGTCTTCACCAAAAGGGTTGTCAAGCACTGGAACAGGCTGCCCAGGGAAGTGGTTGAGTCACCATCCCTGGAGGTATTTAAAAGACACATAGGTGTGTCTTAGGGACTGGCAGTCCTGAGTTAACAGTTGAACTTGATGATCTTAAAGATCTTTTCCAACCTAAATGGTTCTGTGATTGAAGTTCATATGAAAACCGTCAGCTCCAGAAGTGCATTCACATCATCCCCCCCACACTATTGGGGGATCCAACCATTTGACCTTTTAGGTTTTCTTAAGCTGGCTTTTATGCCACAGGGAAACTCAGTCAAAAACTGCAAAGTTCTGTCAATCTCTTTTCGCCTTTTCTTAACACTTTTGATGTATTTCTGTCAATGTTTTTCCCATCAAGTCCTTGTCTTAATCATTTGTCTTTGTCCACTTGCCTTATTGTTGACAACTGTCTCCATTCCTCCACCAGGGAAAAAGCTTGAAAAAGTCTTTCTTCTCTCAGAAACATACCCAGCCTTATTTAATGGTGACACTTTACTCATATTCCAAGAATCTGGTGCATAAGTTGCTGGGAATGTTGTCAGCAAGGCAAATGTACCAAAACAGTGGTGCTTATGATCTAGCAATTTGCCGTGGCAGTAGTCCATAATATCTTTTTATTAGACAAAATGGTATTTCTAGACCATTGCATCTTGATTTTACTGTTTCATCTGTGGTAACTATTTGTCTGGGTCATTTCCTCACAATTGAGTTAATTATGTAACAGTTTCATAAATAGAAGCTGTATGTGCTTGCAGATGCAGGAAATTATTGCTAGAGATGAAGTATCCTTCATTAATTTTAATTTGCAGATTGGTTTGTAATAGATTTTAATAAAATTTATCTTAATATGATAATGCTTCTTTGATCCACCTATTTCCTGGTTGATTTTGACCCAAGTCTTTTATTGCAGTTTGAAATGAAATATGTATCTGTTCTTTCTTAATGCCAGAAGCAACAACAGAAGTTTTTCTGCTTAGGTTTAATTTTATAGATAGGATTTTGACCTTACACTGGTCTGGTACTTTGAGCAAGGAGTAAGATTTATTTCTTCTTTATTGCCACGTATTTGAAGACTTTTTTGTTGTCCCAGTATGTGTCTCTTCAGTAGTCTTGTTAATACAAGAATGATGTGTATTTGTTAAAAAGAAAGACAAAAAATTACAAATGTACGCATTTCAATTCTACAAGATCTTTATGAATAAATGTCAGACTTCCCTTGCTAAACTTCTGTGACACAGATACGAAGCAACCATTGTAAATATTGGTTATCTAGGATCACTTGATGGAGAATGGAGATAAAGAGACTCCTCCAGGCTCTAGCTCATCTCACTTACTTTAGGGTAAAATTAATCATCCTGGAGGCTCCTGGACCATAAGGGGAACCTTAGGCAATCAGCTTGGAATAAATATCCAGCCTTTAAAGAAAGTAGAAGAAACTGGACATCCATTTCTGCATCCTTGAAGCCCCACTTGCCTGGTTGGGCCCACTACCTTTGCTACAGGAATGCAAGGATTTTCTTCCTAGTTGCCATTTCTTACTAGGATTTAATTGCCTGAGATTACCATGGTCTTTAGGTAGGATAACCTTTGAGGAGGAGCTGGTTTTAGTCTCTTGCCAAACAAGCAAGATTTGGACAAGTGTGAATTCTCTAAGCTGATACTCTTCTACTAAAATAATTGAAAGATTGTAGAGAAAACCATCCTTTTCCTACCCTATCTGACCTTGCAAAATTTTTTGTTTGAGACCTAGAGTCTTATCAATGATGTTGTCTGGACCTACATTTTCTGTCATTATTTATTCCCTCATACATCTGATGACATTTGGAATTTCATTCAACATGAGGGCAGTATCTTAAGCATTTCCATATTGAAAGTTAATTGATAAAATTTCAAAGCAAGATGCAACTCTGAAGTCCCTTTTTGACCATAGCTATATATCATCTGGTTTGAAAACAACTAATAGAAAAAAAAGTAAATTACCAGCCACATGTTATATATCCAGGAAATTAGAAGTGCTTATTTTATATAGCTTATTTTATAAGCTGAATCTTTATTGCCTTAAGAAACTGTCACTGAGTTAAATGATGTTAAAGTCCCTTTACCTCAAACCTCAGGTGGGTTTATGTGGTCATTTTGTATATATTTTGCTGTACAAAGCTTTTAGCTTTCATTTCCCTGGTTAGGAACATTACCTGGCACTCGTTCCACAGTATAGGTATGTATTATTCAGAGTTTCTGAAAGCATCAGAGTTATTGACAGAACCATCTTATACCCTCTCTCTCTGTGTTGACAGAATCTTTCATTCTTGCTGTTTTTCTGAGCTGCATCAATTATTAAAATGTTCATGAAACTGGAATTGTTCCCAGGTATTTTTGCACACATGTTTTTCTGAAGAGATGGTATCAAAAGGATTTTATGGTATCAACTGGTTTGTTTTGTTTCCATGCTAGGTGGTATCTTGGCCAACAAGCAAAATTGCTTTGATGACTTTCAGTGTGCTGCCAAATACCTCATCAAGGAAGGCTACACATCCCCAAAGAAGCTGACTATTAATGGGGGCTCAAATGGGGGCCTCTTAGTTGGTAAGAACTGTGTGTCTATTTCCCAGATTTGGTGCTGGGCTTATTAAAGTAACCAGACAAAAATTGATGTGATCTGCCTGGCAAAAGTTGCCAGAATGTCAATGCATTAGCGTATACCAGGTGTTAAATATGTGCAGTAGTACTTCATTTGCTGTTTGTATAGGACATTGGAAGTGTGCAGTCTCTGGCAAAGGCTGACTGTTACAAGCCACACAGTCTTGTGTGATAAGAGCTAACCCTGTGGTAGAATAACACAGAAAGTAAGAATGGTTTAAAAAGCATTTGGGGTTTTTTTATTTTTCTTTGTTCAGATTAACCATTACAAAATTAACTACTGAACTATTCATTTCTTATGTAGCATTGGGAAACTGTGTGTGGTCTATTACAAATACATCTTGTTCACTTAAAATTCACTGCTGTGTTCTTAAATTCAAGGGAATTAATAGCCTCCTTTTAAACAGAAGTCTTGTCACAGAAAGATCTCATATTCTGAGCAGTCTGAGAACTAGAAAATTTATTTCTGGTAAGATCCCTATCTTTCAGACACTGTGAAAGTGTCTGAAAGTAAAAGAAGAAAAAAGAAGGTGATTTTTTTGTGCAATTTTGAAAGGAAAAGGAGACAAAGTAATAGTATCAGTGTCTGTTTGACTTTTTTTTAAGCAGCACGGAAGGAAGGTATGACAGATTTGAGCTAGTTATGTGAGAAGGGGGTGAAAAAGGCACCTCAAGTTCATAAACCACTGGGTTATAGAAAATGAGTGGTTTTACTAGGCCCACTCTGCTTGCTCTTCTTTTTGTATTTATCTGCTGCTGTATACTGACTCTACTGGTTTTATTCTTTCAGTTAATTAGCATGCAGCATAAGAAACAGAACTTGGAATTATACAGATCTTTGGTCTCAGTCATCTTGGCTAGACCTGCATTATTATTTTTAAAAAGCCATTGTTTTAAAGATCAAGTAACAAGTACTTGTGAAGTTGTATTTTGGTTTCTGCTTATATGCTTCTCAATAACAAGTGGCAGAAGGTGTTTGTGCATTGAAAATAGAAATGGGTGAATATGATAAAGGATTAAAGGGTTTGCACTACATTTGGGAATGCAAGCATTGCACAAGTCAATTTTATGTGAGCCTAAATATATAGTTGGAAATGCTGTTAAACTTTGAATATATTACATAGCTTCTGAAAATACTGTTTTATTGTTATGTGGACTTCAGCTTCAGTCAGGATGACATTCATCCTACCCAGCTTCATTAATAAAACCCCCTGGTTTACTGACTGAACTATTCAGCTGGGCTCCTTGAGTCAATAAGGGGAAGCAAGGGACATCTGCAGGGAATACATCATTCTGGCAGGAGACAGGTGTTAGTAGACTTCCCTGCTCTAAAAAATCTTGTTAGACACCTTCCCTTGAGTTTACTGGTAGATTACAGTCAAGCAGGATTTCCATGCTCTTGATGAGCCACACAGGGATTTTCCTTGACTGGGTAGAATTAGGTGAATTCAGGAAGTTCTTGTAAGGTCTTTTTTATCAAAGCAAGAGTAAATTTTGCCATAGTTGTTGATACAACATTAGAGATCATAACTCGTCCTTTTAGGTTCAGGGACCCATTGCCAGATTATCTCTGTTCTTATTTATTGAAGAAAAAGCTGATAAGGAAGAGTATTGTCATTTTTTTAAAATACTGTTTCCTTTCAGTCAGACTAACAGGAGGTGAGTCTGAGGACTGCAGAGCCCTGAGTTCTTGTCTTGCCTCATTCAACCACAAAACAAGACTTTCTTGTCCTGCAGTGTGATCTCCAAGCTGAGCAGAGCAGCACAGCTGTGAGCTGAAAACCTTCCTGCAAATGCAGTGTTTGACTTCTCATGTTTGCCTAGACAAAACCAGTTCTGACGTTTTGAGGGCTTATTTTCATACTGAATTTTAAAGCTCAAAGTTATGTGTAGAGGGATCAAATTCACAAATAAATTGTTGTTCCAGATTGCACTTTATGAATGCATATGTATGTATTACAGCTAATTTAAAAGGTGCTGTTATGGTAGTTGTTTTGGCTTTTGTTCCTACCACAATACGATTTATGTTCATAAAAGAAAATAGTTTGAACGGGAGGGACCTGATCAAAAGCTTCAGTTAAAACCTAAAGATGTTTTCAATAGCATCTCTTTAAGGCTCTATGTATACCTCATGGAAATTACTCATAAATAAGGAAGAGTTAGCATAGTTACATACCAGAGATGACCAGAATTAAAGTTTCATTTTTCAGAAAGTAAAAATCTTGTTTAAATGAAGAAAATAAGGTAAAGTGTAAACTCTTGGCAGGGCCAGACAGACCACAGGAGACTGATGAGCAAATTTCTTCCAATATTAAGATTAGCAATGAGATTTTTCTGTGCACATCAGAGGCAGGAAGCTGGCCAGACGATCTGTGGGACTTGCAGGTTAGTGAGATGTAAAATGAACATTAGAGAAAAATAACGGCAAAGCAGAACAACTAAATGTCCTGTTTGTATTGATGTTCCCTCCTGAGGAGTGTGGGGGGTTCCCTGCACCAGTCTGTCTTCATGAGGAGTACTCTGGGAGCTGACTCCAGCTGAAGCATCAGCAGGAGAGGTTTTGGAATGAATCAGTCCAATGAAAAGTGATGTGTTGCCAGCACCAGATGGTGCACATGCAGGATCCTAAGTGAACTCTGATATGAAATTGCAGGCTACTAAGCCTGAATATCTGAGGAACAGAAGGGGGCAAGTGTAATGGCCAAGTTTTAAATGGTTCATGGTGATCCACAAGCTGCAGATGAGTAAATCTGACTTCTCTAATGGGAAAGCTAGTTGAAACCAATAAATAATAGCTGACATAAGAGAAAGAATTCTGCAGGCTGAAGTTGCAGCTTTCAAATGTGTTAGAGCTATCTGAAGGAGTCGGGCTGCATATGGGACTTGTAACAGTGATCTAGGTAAGGAGCTATTCTTGGATTTTCAAAAGCTTCCTCACATAAGGCTGTGAAAGAAAGGCCTTGCTGAGCTGGAAGCAAAGTCATGTCATAGCAATATCATGGTTAGCAGGAGGCAAAGAGTGGCAATAATCCATTTTCACAATGGACAAAAATGAAGAGATAAGAATTTCTGAAAGATTATACCTACATGTGGATGCACAGTGAATAGTTCTGAATTAATTAAGGGATTCTGGGATCCATTGTAGTAGTTATGTAAAAATTTCAGTGCTCTTATTTCTTAAAATTCAAAAAAAAGCAGGGGAATTTGTAAAATCACCAGAGAAAAGGTTTGAATCAAGAAACAGGAATTGGAATTGAAGAACTTACTGCTACAGGATATGATGAAGACTGGATGAATAAACATTAAGGGAGGAAATAGTTGTATTTACAGGGGATGTGTGTTTTGATGGTTTTTTTATAAGACAGCTGGAGATAACTCCAACTCAGAGAAAACTGAAATAACTAGTTCATCAGATAATAGTATACAGGAGAGATCTCCCAGTTGCCGCTCTTAGAAATTGAACACTGAGTTTCATGGGCCTACTGCAGTTGTTTTTAAAATATATGAGGCAAGCATTATTCCTAAAGAAATTGTCCCTTCCAGTTTTAGGAAGATAAAAATCGTAAAACAAGAAAATACAGCAGCACTTCACTTTGTTCATTTGAGATTATTCCAATGATATTGTAACAGTCTGCTTTTATCAAAACTCTTACGGGTTTATGTAGTAATTATGGAAGACAGCTTTCATCAGTAAATGGAGGGCTTTTTATCCTTAATGTCCTTTTCCGTTTTGAGACTCATATTAAAATTTTAAACAATGAATGGTTTAGGCACCTTCAGTTCAGTAGTTCAAAATCTCACATTCTTTAAAGTTCATTTCTCCTTCAGACCCAATTTGGTGGTTTGAAAGGCAGTTTTCATAGAATGACATGTTTGGTGTCTGAAGAGCACAGAAATTGCTCTTAAGCTCTTTTGAGTATACCATCTTTCAGAGTTATGTTTTTTCTCCTTTTGTGTATTTGCTTACAGTTTTGCTTGAAAGTCTCTTTGACTTCATATTCACTGACAGCCTACTCCCAGTACGACATGGTAGTGAACCTTTTACTGTTGAACTTAATTCTTTAAGATCTGAGTACTAATGGAATTGTTTTCCTGTTAAAGCTGCCTGTGCTAACCAGCGCCCTGACCTATTTGGTTGTGCTATTGCCCAAGTGGGAGTGATGGACATGCTTAAATTCCACAAGTACACCATCGGCCATGCTTGGACCACTGACTATGGCTGCTCTGACTGTAAAGAGCAGTTTGAATGGCTGTGCAAGTAAGTGCCTTTAAATACTTTCTGTGGTTGTTAAAACGCGTAGTCTGCTCAACAGTTTCCGGTTGTCACAATCAGTATCTATTCTAATGATTATTTCATCCTTTCCCACATTGAATTTGGGGAGTTCAGCATTTCCTTACAAGTCAGTTCTGAATTAAAGACTGTCTTCAAAGCCCTCTTGAATTATGTGGTCCTATTTTCAAAGACCTTGTTCTCCTAGCAGCTTTTAACAGTTCATAAGGTTTTTTTTCTGAATAATGACACTTTTTAGGCTATTACAACAAATATTCTCAAGTAGACCACTACATAACTTGTATTTTTTACCATGAGGGAGAGACAGTCACCATTGTGAATTGTATTATACAGTCTGGGTGGGATTTATTTGTAGGAATTGAATAGCACTAGACCATAATAGGATCTTAATTTCTTAGCTTCTGTTGAGAGTCTCAATTTCCCTGTTTCCAGCAGGGTGGATCCTGCTATGGACTTGACAGGTTTTGCTGCAGTTTCCCTGCTGGCTACTCCCCATATTTTGGACATTTCTGTGAGATGTAGACATATATCTCTCTGAAACTAAAGAAATGTACTTGCTTCACATTTCAGAGCCGGAGATCTGTGGCCACTACTGCGTGTCAGTTGCCATTAGAGCAATTCTTATTAATATAACTGAGAACTGTTCTGTTCTGAGTGATAACGAATGCCACTGTGATGATTTCAGTAGGAAAGGACCTTCTTGTTGGGTCTTGAGGAAAAAGATACGGAAACGTTTGTGTGTTTTTCTCAGGTACTCTCCTCTTCACAATGTCAAACTACCAGAAGAAGATGGCATCCAGTATCCCTCCACTCTGCTTCTCACAGCAGACCACGATGACCGTGTGGTCCCTCTGCATTCGCTGAAGTTCATTGCTACCCTGCAGTACACTGTGGGCCGAAGCAGTAAACAAACCAATCCACTTCTCATCCATGTTGACACCAAGGCTGGGCACGGAGCAGGAAAGCCAACTGCTAAAGTTATAGAAGAAGTGTCAGATATGTTTGCTTTTATAGCACGATGTCTAAATCTGGAGTGGATTGAATAAGCAAAATGCTTATTACTGTCTCCTTTAGAAAACAAGGGCTTTAACATTTAAGAACAGCCACACTACTACTTGGTGTAGTACTTACATTTAAGAACTGCAGTTTAATATTTTATTGATCCAACCTGCTATGGAGTTTTCATCTTCTGTGCTTCCCTCTTTTTGGCATTTCTTTGATTTTTTTTTTCTACTGCATTCCAAATTCCATTTTGAAAAGCATGTTCAAAAAAATAGCTGAGCTATTCTCAGTACTGTTGTGAAAATATAGATTTCAAAATTAGTGCTAGTTGAGCTTATTTCCTGTAAACAATTTTAATGTATTTTACTGATAAACATATCCAGATCATTTGTAATTAAATGTAAGTACTGTTCACATACAAGAACTCTGAGCATATTTTATTTACACAGTAATTTATTTAAGAATGTAAATGGAAGGTGTTCAGTGATAACCATGAAAAACTGAAGAGACAGTAAGGCAGTTACGTCAGATATTATTAAAAAGTTTATATTACATTCTGTTCATAAATGTGTTACAGTCTATAATAATGATGTTGCTAAATTGTTCTTTCTTTCCAAAGAGACTTCAAAATGTTACCAGTTCTCTCTTCTGCCATTTGTTTCTGCACAGAAGAGAAAACTGGAGGCTGAAAAACTTGAAGAAATCTTAGATCCTCACTGTAATCTCAGTCAAACCATACAGATACTGTCCAAAAACTCATGTGAAGTTATTTCTTTAACTATTTCTGAAAGGTAGACCAGGCACTGATTTACATAAATGAACAAAAAAGAAATTAACACAAAACAAAACAAACCCACCCCAACCCAAAGCCACAGCTTTGTCCAGATTGTTCAGGTTCAGTTTTTTTCTGATGCTTCTGACAGGACATCGTTTAACAAGGCAAAATCTGAGCGTGCATATATAACCTAGTTTTGGCTGCAAAACAACAAGGGCTTGTAGTTAGACTCCCTAATGATTTGACACAGGCACATTATTTGAACTGCCATTTTTCCCATCCAGGCTGTAGAGCTATAAAGTAGATGTGAATATTTGCCTACTGTCTAATCTCTAATGCACTGTAGCAATTAGAAAAAAGTATTCTGTCAACTGTTACTAATCTTGTTGCCCCTCCAGAAAACATCATTTTTTCTCATTTTTGGATGAACTGATAATAATCTTCCAGAATCATGCTTGTCATTACATTCATACTTAGACCCTAAGGACTGTATTTTAACTCTGGGCTCAGGAGTTTTAAACAAACAATGTATTGGTGCAGGAAGAGGAGGGAGTGATATTTAAGAGTGAGGGTGATGCTCTGAAAAGCAGCAAAAATCAAAATCAGTTTGTGCCAGAGTCACTCTGTGTTTCCCTCATGATCTGGACTTCTTTTGATTCTGTCTGGAGTCCAGGAAAGATTATCCTCTCCAGGCCCTTATTAGATATGGCTAACTTGATTTTAAGAGAAAATAAAAAATGATTTCTGCTTTCATATGAAATACCACACCTAAAACCTGTATGTGATCTGGGTCTTATTTGGGATCCATGGGCATTACAGTTGTTTACAAGATACTCTGTAGACTTTTGCATTCTGATCATAGCATTGAATTTAACAATCAGAATAGGGGGTTGAGGGAGGGTTGATTTTTTTTTTTTTCCTTCTAGGCTGTGAAAACAGGGTGCAGGTTCAGCACCCCCCTTTTCCCAGAAGTATATGAACTGCTTTCTTTGATCATCTGGAAATTTTCAACAGCTTCCCCATATGGCAGAAACAAAGCACATAAAGCTGTGCCATCTCCACTTGTAATATTCATAGTTGTGGCATGTGGCCTTCTATTGAATTTATAGTTACTGTCAAGAGGGCAGAGCTTCACCTCTGATACAGAGCTTTGCAGGATAGGGTATGTGGTCCTCATATTCAAGAAGTAGAGCTGAACTGTGTCAGTACATTGAATTGCAAATGCTCGGGTGCAGCCACCTCAGTCATCTCTAGGTCTGTTCTAAAACCTATTTCCTTGTTCTCCAGTTGCTCAAGCACAAAACTTCTGGCACAGGTTAAAAGTAACTGCTTTTTCTTCTGAAGCCTTCTGTTGAAGCTGTGTTCCCTGAATGACTCAGTGTCATGACAGATGACCCATGATCTGGGGAGTTTGGAAACAAACTTTTCTCTTTGAGCAGCAATCAATAGTACTGAAGATGGAGCTGCTTGCTAGAGACACCACTCACAAAGGAAGTATTCCAGAGTATCTCTTGTAGAATGCTGGTGTCAGTATTGAGAAGGCATTGTGTTTCTGTAACAGGGTCATCACGTCAACATTTTTTTGATCTTAATCAGCTGTGCCAAGTTGAGGATTTGGGTGCCAAAAAAATGATGTTGCAAAGCTGTCCTGTGATCGGAGTTGCTGCTTTTGAGGCAGACAGGGTCATACTCTAACTGGAATCTGTAATAAAGTCTGAGCGAGTAATGCTCTTGTAATATAGTGGGATTTAAACCTTTGGGGTTTTGATTAAATAGACCTGGAGCCAAACCATTCCTATTGTAAAAAACATAATGAAATTTCTGTTAGTCTAGTTCCAAGGTTAAGTTCTTTTCTCTATAGTGGAAGTGCTGTTTTATGAAGATACTCTTGTGTTTCGTGGCTTCTGTTTCCAGTATGTGAAGCAAAATTCACAAGCTGGGCAAGGTAACCTCACAACTACCTGCTTTTTCAAAACCACATTAGAAAAATAGATACTACTGTTTTGTGCCAAGATCCAACCTCGAGAAAAAAGTCCTGTAAGAGGCTTATGCTACAGGAAGAAAAATCTGGTTCTATATGGAAATAAATGAATTTTTTACATATTTCTCCTAATAGTCTTCACAACTGATGTAAAGATATCTTAGTTGTCTTTCCTTCCGTAAGTGTACATTTCCATTGGAGTTGGTTTATGTGAAGAAGGTCAGAAGTATTTTTAAAAGCTGAGAGCCTTCATATTCTTTACAGAGAGAGAGATTTGAATTCCCTTGCATCGGAGTTAATTTACATTTTGCTGCAAAAAAAGATAGATATATAGATATATACAGGTTTATCTATGTATGTATGTATGTACTGATTTCAGCTGGGAGTTCCACTCTGTAGTCTAGGGGTGGAAGGCAACAGCTGGCCTGTGGGTGTGTAAGAATAAAGGGTGCTCAAGACAGTTTGGAGGTACCTGTCTGTCCCTGGCACCTGGAGCTTCTTGACCGGGATTTTATTGACTTGGCTCTACTTTGCCATCTGTCTGTAGGAAGGCAGAAACATGAGCAGCAGTACTTTTGGGTTCAATATGGCAAGCAGCAGCTTTCAAAGATCAGCCTTGCCAGGTCATTTATTTATTTTTAGCCTGAGGTTGCCCCTCAGGATTGCCTAAAGATCTGCTTGTAGACTTCCTGACAGTCTCTCTTGTGAAAGGGGTTTTCCAAGCCGAGTAGGAAGGGGGAAGGCCAAGGGAGGGACTTGGAAGCCAGGGTAATAAACAACCACACAATTTTCTGCTAAGCTCTTCTACTTTGAAAATCTTTAGTAGACCACTTTTGTGTAATTGTCTCATTGTCCAGACCTCTCAGAATGTGGATAGGTCATACTGTTTGAACAGCCATGTTTGGCAACTTTGTTCATTTTTCCTTGTGTTAATTACTTCTGCCTTCCTATATGGCATGACAGGAGGAAAAAAATAAAGCCTTTCTCAGGATATTTTTAGCTTGCTCTTGCAGAAGAGTGATGTGGAGTAGCTTTTAATTCTCATGTCCCTGAAGATAACTATAGTGTGTCCTCAAGATAACATTATTCATGAATATAAAATTCTGAATAAGCTCACATCTTCAGTTTATTCATGGCAGAGCAATCCTAGTGACGGAGTCTACTGGCACTGAAATTCTGGACTACGAGGACTGATTTGACTGTTTCCCCTAGTTTTCCATAAGAATAACTGAAAATTCAATATTTGAAACCAAAGCTAAGCAATAACCTATAAGTGAGAATCTCTTTTCTGTAGACATCCCTCTCCCTTGTTACCAGGAATAACACAGGCAAGGAACAAACTTGGTACTCATGCCCTTACCCATTGCAGAGCAAGTTTAATGCTGAAAGTCTGAATAGCAAGAGTGTGGTGACTTCACTAAACATTTCCAGCGCCCTGAGCAGATGCAGCATGACAGCTGGAGTCAATGGATGGATAACATCTCTGTAAATGTGACATTACCAGCTTGCCACGTGCTGCTCAGAAAACTGTAATTTGTGCTTGTGCACTGCTTTCAATGTCTCTGGGGCCTTCTGTGTGCCAAACGGAAGGAGATACTATTCTTGAAGCCCCTAAGGTGGGGGGACACATGCTGTTTTAAGCAAGATGTATACTAGGTAAGTATCTGGTAGTGCTAACTAAGCATGAAATTTGATACTTCTCTATAACCCATACAGGACATCACTAGGCCCAAAATATTATCTATAATTTTTATCTTAGCCTCACTCTTAAAGTACTGGGGAAATGAGCAGAAGAAAACCAGAAATTCAGCAGTAGCTCCTGAACTAATAGGAGGTAGTAATTTCATTTAGTTCTTAGCACCGTGGGTTTTATGCTGGTTTTCTTTCCCTGTGAAGAGCTGTACTTAACTTCTGACATCTCAGCAGAAGAACAGATGAACATGAAGATATATTTCATTTCAGTGATGCCATCAAATATATTCTGTAGTGAGACATTGTAAGTGTCAGAAGACAATTGTCAGCAGAAAAAAAAAGTTTGCTTTGCCACCTGGCAGTTACTGAACAACCATGAACATACTAAATAACAGAGAAGTTTATTCATTAGTTTTACACCAGTTAATGCAAATTTTTAGTAGTTTGGAGAGGGCTTAGCTGGTGAAAAACTGTTATTCTTGCTGATTTATTCTTTTAGGCCATTTCTGGTGTGCAACAACAGCATGTCATTGTGACAACAAGTGACAAAATGCTGTAACTTGGACTGTTGTTTCCTTGCTGAGGAAGAAACTGAATAAACGGCTTGGGCGTTTCACTATTCAGAATCTTCTGGAACAGTAACAGAAGGAGATAAACAATACTTATTGTCTTCTGATTGTTTCAAATGAAACTGTGTCATTTCTCAACAAAATACTTTGTTTTCTGGTAGTACTGCTGTTTCAGAGGAAGCTCTGCTGTAGTAGAACAAGCTGTGTAATGTAGGTATGTGCAGATATCTCAGTAGCTGGGGCCAAGCTGTTAACTACTTCCTACTTCATATATTTGGTGTTCATCGTTAACATTATGCTGCTGAAACTGCTTTTTGGTTTCGTTTAAAGCTTCTCATCATTAAAATCATGTTTTCATCATAAATGGCATAAAGCTGTAGACGTAAGACCATTGATAGGGGACCCAAGCTTCAGCTCCTGAATGGTTTACCTTTCATTCTATGTTCACGGGGTAGACTGTGTTCACAGGTAGAATCGGAATGGTTTTGATTGGAAGGGACCTTAAAATCATCTACTTCCAACTACCCTGCCCTGGGCAGGGACACCTTCCACTAGACCGGGATGCTCAGGGCTCCACCCAACATGGTCTTGATCACTTAAGGAATGGGGCATCCACAACTTTTCTGGATAACCTGTTCCAGTGCCTCAGCACCCTCATAGTGAAGAGTTTATTCCTAACATCTAATCTAAACCTGCCCTCTTTAAGTTTGAAGCCATTCCCCCTTGTCCTGTCACTACATGCCCTTGTAAATAGTCTCTCTCCATCTTTCTTGTAGGCTTCCTCCCTGTAGGGTACTGAAAGGCCACAATTAGGTCAGCCCCAAGCTGCCTTTTTTCCACACTGAACTAGAAAAACTTCACATTACAGTAGAAAAGTGAGACAACCATAGATGATCATTGCCTATAAATTGAGGAGCTTGAGAAACCCCTATGGTTGACTGTATGTAAACAAGCCTCCAGCTGTATTTTGACATTAAAGGGATTACTTTTCCTAATTAGAGATGCTTAGCCCTTCTTGAGCTTCAAGGAAGTACAGATCCAAATCTGAACTTCATAAGAGCACACATCACTCAAAATGCCTAAAAGCAAAAGCAGTTTTTGAAATTCCCTGTCTTTACAATGTGGTTATCCTTCATCAAAGCTTCGGCTGCCAAGGACAAACTGGAAAACATCCTTCTCTCACAGATGACAGTCACTCACACAACCCAGTCATTAAATAGTTTGGTGCCATGGGCCTGCTGCCCATTCTTCCTGCGTGATGGAGCCTTCCAGGGCCACTGCGATTGCCAGAGGAAGTCACATGAGGGGGAGGGGTATCAAAACTACAAAATTGCTTCCTGCTAATGAGTTAGACAGTTATTGAGAACATTTCATTGCAGATTTTGGACTGCTTCCATTATTTTTGATACTTGTTCCCTGTTAGGATCCGATTAGTGCGAGATGCCTTTCCTGAATTAAGGTTCAAGAAAGAAGTCTGGTGTTAATAATTTTTGCCTGGCTGCCATGGTAAAATTCAGAGGTTGTTACCTCAAGCTGTGCCAGGGGAGGTTCAAATTGGACATCAGGAAGAATTTCTTAACAGAAAGGGTTTTTGAGCATTGGAACAGACTGCCCAGGGAAGTGTTAAAGTCACCATCCCTGGACCTGTTCAAGAAACAACTGGACTCAATACTATGGTGTAGTTGACAAGGTGGTACTCAGTCAAAGGTTAGAGTTCTTTTCCAACCTAAGTGATTCTGGGTGCTTGATTCTGTAACCTGGGTCTTAGCTGTGGAGAAAAATGGGCTTGCATAGGAACTCGGGAAATAAATTTCAAATTTGAGGTCTCTAGAACCACCTGTCCTGAATGCTGGCAAATTACAGAGGCTACCTTCCTCTTCCTTTAAGCATCTGCACTCAAAGCTATTTTTTTTCCCAAGTTTACTAGCCTGCTCATCTCATTTGTGGGTTTTCTCCACTGTTCAGGATGACAGCAGACGTGTAGGGTAGCTAATTACTCTTCTGTCAAGTCCTAGAAGGCTGTGCAAGCCTTTTGGGAGAACATGTCATCTTTATCTCCAGCACAGATTTTGATGAAAATACCAGTTTAGCTTAGAAGCCAGCTTCCCAGGGGTCTTCCTCCCTGCAACAGAAGCATGGAGCTGATCTCCCTGGCTTGCCAACCCAGGACCCACACAGACTTATGGATAAGGGAGATGCTGCAGGCAAGGAGACCTCTTGAACCAGCAAGAGCAGCCAAGGCAAGGAAAGCTGGGGACCCCTGGTTTCTCCAGGGTGTACCAAAATTCTACCACTGGCTCATTTGTTTCAGCTGTTCTGCTGTCCTGTAAAGCATGAGACTGGCCAGAAACTAAGCCTGACCTGTCATTCAGTGCAGAGAAGTCCTGCTCAGGTCAGGCCTTTTGCACAGCAGAGGCCTCCAGCTACCAAGAGAGATCTCTGGCCTGCATGAGAGATATTTTTGGAGGGAAGCAATGAACTGACAGAGTTTTCTGAATGACAGCTTCAGACTTAAAAACCTAAAGCCTATTTGACATAGATCCTCCTGTTGGCTCTGAGCCCATATCTTACAGCAGCAGCTTCATCCTTCTCATTCTCCCATCCCATTTTCTGCACTTTGCTGCATGTTACAGGAATTAATAATTTTCTTGACCTTTGAGCTCCAAAAGGTGTTCTCATCTTTCCTAATCACAGTGCACCTGATCATTTTTCATTCTTTGACCTTCTTGCTTTTTAACTTTGGTCTTTGAATTACCTGGAGCTTCAGCATGTGAGAATGTCTACAAAGCTTGTGGCAAAACAAACAAGCTGCAGGCTAACACACACACACATATACAGAGAGAGACCTTTCCTTGGGGGTTTGCTTCATTTTCTCTCTGCTTTGTTCCAGATCACTTATTAGAAATTCAGAAATCCCTTGAGCCAGTTTCTGAAGACTAGCTGTTCTCCTTGGGTGACATGTGGTTCCCACATATGTGGCCCTCCTAAGGACTGTTTCACTCAAATCTTAGTTCTGGGATGCAACAGGGACTGCGACAGCATGCTTTTTATCCACAGACGACTGAATCTCACCCGTCAGGAATGTTTGGTACTAGCATTACAGTTCCCGTTTTGCCCTCTGGTTGTAATCCCTGCTTTCACTGTGCTTTCACCATCTGTTGCAAACTCCAGCTGCTGGCTTTTAAAGGAACACTTTTGGAACATCAGTTGTGGCTCTGAAAAACCTTTTCTCCATTTGCTTCTGTGAGAATTGTATGTCCTTAGTTAACAAACAAGTAATGCCCAAGACATACTGCTGCTCTGAACTTCCTCCTGGTCTGTTTAATTGGCTCCTCTAGCTGGAACTAGAACTGTGGTTTAGCTTCTGTTGTTTTTTCCTTTCCTTCATTATTTCACCAGTGCAAGCTGTCCCCACAGCCTGCTGCCACCTCTTGTGCATCTCCTCCATTTCATTCCTGGAAATTGCTAATGAAAAGACATTGCCTGGTTATGCTTTCCACGCTGGAAGATGGGCAGCTCACAGAGCTTTCAGCCCTGATGGTGATTTCACCTCTGCAGCAGCCACTTGTCCCAGTAATTGTCTCAGAGACATAGGCCCACCAAGACAATGTGGGCTTCTCCTCCTGCATACTCCATCATGTTCTCATTACAGCATCTCCTGCACACACAAATAGTATGTCTGACACTGCATTTCCCTGTTCTCATTTCAGGAAAACATAGCCAGCAAGGTCTAAGTCAAACAAAATCCAACAGAACGGAGGAGTCTGGGGATTCCTCAAAGTGAAACACCATCCCCTCAAGACCAGGTTTCAGTACTGGAAGCTGAAAAATGACTGGCAGCAGAAGGCAGTCCTCCTCCAAAGCACAACAATCCGTGTGAATCTTCCCATTTTGGCAATGAACTTTCAGATCAGACCCAAAAACAGCATGGAAATTTTCACACTAGTGTAATTGTGAGGTTGCAGCATAGACAGTACAAAGAGCCCTCAAATACCTGTTGAGAAATCTCAGTACACTTCACTAGGGTAGTTCTGCCACTGCTAATTTTGTGGCTATATTTAACAGAGTCCTTGAACCATCTGGGAACTGCAGGTCATTAATTATCACAGCCACTCTCAGTGACAGGGCGGGTGAGAATACGTTAGGGACGAGGCAAAGGGATGAGGCCAGGGAGTTGTGCCCTATCCCTGGGATGCTCCCCACCTGGCTCTAAGCCAGCAGCTCACCCTAGGGAGCCCTGCAGGCTTTCCTACCAGCATCTCCCTCTCAGCCCTGCCCCTGGGGGAGGCTCAGCATCAGAAAAGTGGCAGTCTGAGACCCTGCTGCACCTGTTCACTTCAGGTCTTGGGAAGTCTGAACCTTACCACAAAAGTGTGGACAATGCCCTCTGAACTGGGGTAAATCACTTTTATGTACAATTTACTGTTGAAATAGAAGGGTAAAAAACCCCAAGCATCATGGTTCTCAAGTCTCCATGACACATCCTGAAGATTGTTCACGCTAGAGAGATGGTGGGAGAAAAGTGAGGAAGTGGTTGTAAAAAGGAAACATTTTCCTTCATTCTTAAATCCTTTCCAGCTCTTGCAGTCTGAAGCTATTTAAGATATAAAAAGGAATAAGATTTTAAAGACTAAGGTCACATGTTCACCACTCCTGGGATTTTTCAACCAAGGGAATGCACTTCTGTACTCAGTCCTTGTGTGTCTTCATCCCTTGGGATGATCTGAGGTGACGATGCTGGCCTGTGGGAAGGTTGAGCAGACAGTGTTTTGAAAGAGAGAAACAGGTAAAATGCTCAGAGATGGTTTTATGCAAAGGATCATGTATGTACCTGTGCATTACTGCTCCCTTAGTACTTGGATTCATGCAGAAGTTATCAAGGAGTTTCCTGAGCTCTTTACTTTCTGATCAAAAGAAAACTAAGCTTCTGGTGCCAGCTCGTTACTAGAAATGCCTTTAAATATCTACACATCCTTTGCTCTACTCACACTTAATTTTAAGCTGGCTTGACAACTGACAATTAACCTGATTTCCTTTCATTCTTTTTCCTTCTCTCTTCTAACTTAACTGACTGCACTGTAGATTGATGACATTGATGCCAGTGGTCTCTGCCTTTTCACTTCCATTTTCCACCTCTGCTATTTGTGCAAAATGTGGTTTTCAGTTTTGTGGTCAAACTCATATATAATGGGTTCAATGTCTTGCTTTTTGATTTTTTTCCTCCCTGAAACACATGTCCTAAAATTCATATTTACTTGTAGAAAATTTGTCATTTGTCCAGGAAAAAAAAAAAATTAAGCACATCTATCACAAAAGGGACGAAATTTGAAAATGAAATTACTTGATTTTGCCAACATTTTGTGAGACTCTTTTCCAGCACTTCACTGAATGTGTCATGAACACATCACTATGTGGTCCTAAAATATGGAATCCTGTTTGAGCATATTGTTGTTCACTGTCCTTCATGTTCTAAATAATCCTACACTACCATAAGACTCCCATGCTTTTTCTAAAGCGTTTATAAGCCTGTCAGAGATTTTTGGTGTGGTTCTACCTTTACCTTTGTAAGGTTTCTTCAAAGAACAGGTCTGCTGCTGCTCCTCTATTTTTTTCTGCCAGATTGCTGCTGAAAACATGTAAGCTCTCAACAGGAGCTAGAGCACAATAGCATTAATCAGTGCCTCCTGCCAAAGTCTTGCCAGTTCAAGACAGCACTTGGGGAATTATTTCTCAGCCTCCATTCATAATCAGTGACCTCTTGCTTATTATTTTAACTGCAGTGACAGTTCTGCTGGATCAAGAGACTTCCCCATATGTCCTCCATTGGATTTGTAGCAGTTACATTTTAGTATTCCTAAATTCATATTTCGGTGCAAGATCTTGCCCTGTTGTAAGTCTCATCTTCAAATGGTTCTGCCCAGTGAATGGGCTTTCTTCTTTTCCCCTTTCTGCGTGCTTTGGTTTGCCTTTCTCTTACAGTCTCAGACAGAGGCAGCAGGGAAAAGTCTGATCCTCGAGGACAAGTCTGAAACAGTAGTGAGAAGCTGTGGGTTTCAGCCTCCTTCATCATTTCCATTTTTCAGGAAACAAAGCCTGGCTCACAGCAACACAGCAGCAGCAGTGCAGGAACCACCAGCATCCCCAGGGCTCTGTGGTCCCCACACAGCAGCTCCAGGCTGGGTACCTCACCTTCACTTTCCAATAGTGGCCACCCGACCTCATCAAGCAAGGGCTGCCTTTCCTGTCAGGAACCCTGGTGATGCTGCAGGGAAAGGCAGGAATGATTCCAAAGGTAAAATAGGCAATGGGATACTGTTACTGCCATGCTCTGTTTCCCAGTAACTTTACTGGGAGCCACGTGTGCAACAAGCTCAGCTTAAAGATGCTCAAGACAAAGTTATGAGGAGCTTACTGGAAGGTTTTTCTTAAGGCCTTCAGACAATTCAGGTTATACCATCCCAGTTTTAGTTCATCCTTGCCCTCTTACTATAGTGCTACAATGAATCTCATAGACACATCTTCAGAGGGAAATGGAAAATACATTTTAGTCTGCCAGCTGCAAAAGTAATAAAAAACCAGTTAAGATTAATGGCTGTTGTCAGCTCTGTTAACAATGTTTTTTGCAGATTTGTCCAATCTTGGTATTATTTTCATGCACAGTGAATTATTAGCTATTGTCCCTACCAAAAGCAAATTATTCCATTTCTTTAGCAATGTGTTAAAACCTGAAAAAGAAAAATTGTGCTTCATAATTCCTGAGAAGATTCCATTATGCTGAAAGGAAAGAGTTTTCTTCTATTTTACATACCCAAAAAAAATGGTGTCTAAAGGCTGTGATGCCTCTGTTGCACAAAGAATATTTTTCCACATCAATACAGTTACTTTTGGGCCACACATCCATTACTGTCCTCCAAGACTTTATTTCCTCTAATATGGGAGTGTGTTCTATGAAAGACATATGATGACTTTCATATCATATCAGAATTAATCAAAATATCACAAAGAATTTTTTTTCTCAAAGTCTTTAAACCTAATCAATTCTGAACAGAAATCTGTGATTTATAATGAACAGATAAATCATAACCATCTGAATGGACTACACAATACTGTTTCATCATATAAGTTTGCACCCCTCGGGTTTTACAGCAAAGATAGCTGGAGAAAGCCATGACAACTGAAGACAAAAAGGCAAAATCCTTCCCTAATAAAAATTCTTCTAACTTCATTAAATTCAAGCAAGCTACAATGATTTACACTTCTCCAGAGTGTTTTCAGCTCAGTTTCTTTCATAAATAGAGCTGGGGAAATGGGAATAGTGAAAGGTAGGGTTATGGATAAACAAATCAGAGAATGGAGACTGCATGAAGTCTGCTAGGGCACCCTTTTAAAATGTAATTCAGGTAGCAAGTGTGTGTGCTTTATTGATCTCTGTTGCACAAGAAAAGAAAAAAAAAAGAAGAGAGACAACAAAACAAAAAAAAAACTCCAAACAAACAAACAAACAAAAAAAAACCCCACAAAGATACATTGTTAAAAGATCTTTATAAAAGGAATCTATGAAGTCTCGCCTAGCCCTTGTGTGAGATGAGCTCATGTGTGATTGCTAGGAAGTTCCTGATCAATGCTGTGTCACTAGGGGAGCAGTTCACTTGCCCACACATGTCTGGTGACACTTGGGGTGCTCCTGAGCATTGCCTCAGCCTCCAGGGGCTCTCCCAAAGGGTGCAGGTTTCCCAGGCCTTGGGAGGGATGTGCCAGCCCTGCTGAGACATCACAGGCAGCCTCTGGGGGTCTCAAACTGAACAACCTTCTTACACCTAGGCCATAATGGGAAACTTACCCAAGTTCATGTAAGTGAACTCTATGCCCACACCATGGACAGTAAGGCTGATACACTTCTGAAAGAAAGTCTTGAGTCATCCAAGAATTAGCCACTCTCCAGAAAAAAACTTAGTTATTTTTACCTTCTCTGCCAGAGCAGGGCTTGAAAGTAGATGCACAGTCACATCTCTGACAGCAATATCCCTGTTCTGAGGAGATTACTCATAACTTTACAATCCGCGAGTTTAAATATGTTTTGGTACTACTGTGCTGCCACAAATACAGAATTTGTACTCTACTTACTCGCCTTCAAAAATAGAAACTGTCCAGCAACTACAAATATGAATACAGTCTTTATCAGGTGGCATTTTGTTATTTTCAAATGTTTTTTCTCCTGAGACGACAATGAATTAAAGTGGGGTACTGACTTAACTCTTTTCAAGGGCAAGGACTCAGCATCTGAAGCTTTGTAGGGCAAAGCTTTCTGGTTACTGGTGTTGAGTATGGACTTCATAGTGGTTTAGGAGTTATTTCAAAAACTGGCAGCTTAGTTCAACTATTCTTCTCTGCTGTCAGAATTTATTTCATATGCTCATTTTTCAATACAAACCATCTATGAATGTTTTGAAGATCTGAAAACTGAAGTTGCTGTTTATTGGCTTCCAAGTGATAACTGGCTCGAGTTTTGGAACTCAAGTTTTCTGCATTCATCTGTTGAATAAAGTCAATATATTTCACTGGATCAGAAGTAGAGATCTCATCCTACACCTGGTTAAAAGTCTCGTGTACTCACTCCACACCTGCTTTGATGTGCCCCAGAGATCCACAAAAGATATTTGGGCACCAAGCTTTGTCTCTGGAGACTCCCCGAGGTGCAATGCTTAGATAGACTGGAAATCTTTACTTGGATTCTTTCCAAATCTATCGTACCAGCATCTAGATTTAAATGCACAAATTTCTTAAATGTCATATTTTGGACATGCAAACGCATATTCCCAGTTTAGCCCATACCTAAACTGCTGTGTCTTACAAGCCAGACAGCCTAACCCTTGCATGAAAACACACCTGGGACATGGTACAAAAGCAGACACCTGCCCTGTCCCAGGTGTAACATGGGTGAAGGCAACTTCCTAGGCAGCACGCCGGGTTTGCCATCGTGGTATTTACAACTCTGATCCCAAAGAAGGCTTTCTGGCTGTTTTCAAAGAGATTGTTTCACAAAGGAGTTATTAATCTATTTAACAGATAGTGCAAAGAATATGTAGTCTATACAGAAAAAAACCCAAGCTAATTATAAACAATTTTTTCTGTATTTCCTATTCCAAATTTCTGTAATTTCTTCTCTGATTTAATTTCATTCTAGTATTCTTCTCAGAGAGCTGATATCTTTGCTCTAAGTCTTCATTTGCTCTCGCTTGTCATAATTTGGAAGCTAATAACCCTCTTCATGACATCATACACACTCACTGAAACCCATTATGCCAAGGACAAAGTACAACAGTCTCAGGCATGGGGAGTAGGAATAACAGATGAGAAACAGCAACAGATGTAAATTAGCTGCTAAACCCAAAGAATTATATTGTACCCTTCCACAGGAAAACTCTGGGAGGAAGGCAAACAGCCCAGCAGAGCTCTCTGAACCCTGGGGATGCTTTCTAAAATCCCTCGCCCATTGTTAGCAGCAAAGGAATTGATCAGACCAAAGCTTCTCCTTCACAAAGGAAATGCAGTGGGGTAACAAATGGCAGCTAAAACACGATGTTAAACACAGCCTAGCACTTAGTCTAACCAACTCATGGTTAGCCTTAGGTTGCTTTTAGTTCTAAGTATAAGCATGGCTTTACTCCAATTCATAGCATTATATATTTTCCTGCGCAGCTTGAAATAGTGCTCAGTAGTTTTTACACAATTGTATTTTCTTTGATAATTTCTTAAGGATAGGTAGCACTGTAAGCTGAACTGGGTATGAATGATAAAAATGATCGGGACATTTTGATAGCTCCCAAGCTGATTCAGTGTCATGTTTAATGTGGTTTTGGCCAAAGGAGTCCCCCCTTTATTGAAAAACTGAATGCTTTTAATAATATTGCATTGTACTACAGTCGAGTGGTGGAAACAAGTTCAGGGACCACAGTGGCCACAAACATGGCTTTTACTCAAACAAGGGGTTCCCCATGAGTGCTCTCATTTGGTACAGACAAGGAAGGAAAGTAAGTTGGACGGATGCAGTGCCAGGCTCAAATGTAAAGGGTCAAACAGAATTTGTCTTTTCACTGTAGCTTTCTGTTTCCAAATTTCAGATCAGGAATCACTTATCCTAGGCCAAAAAATAGTTCTGATTTTTGGTTTGTTTGTTTGTTTGTGTTTGTTGTTTGTTTGTTTGTTTTGTTGGTGGTGGTGGTGGTTGGTTGGTTGGTTGGTTGGTTGGTTGGTTGGTTGGTTGGTTGGTTGGTTGGTTGGGGTTTTTTTCAACATTTAAAGCTGCTCATTGCAACATAAAACCAGAAATGTTCTTAAGGTAGTACCTTGTCTCCAGCAGTGACTGCAAGTGACTGCAAGCATCCTGTAATTGTCAGCAAAGCTCTTTTCCACGAGTTTGCCCTGTGCCCCCTGAGTACGTGCAAACTTTGGACATCCTTTTCTGTGAGGAGGAGCTTACAGCCCAGGGACACCCTGAGGGTGGAACAACCTCTAGTGCTGTCAGCTGAACCTGTTTCCTACTACTTCCATCTGCCAGTGCCCCATTCCTCTACCAGGAGGGTCATGTTGATCCTCTCTTTCAATGCTTTTCATTACTTCATTAACTTCTGTGCTGGTCCCCTTCTGTGCTATTTCATTGAATATTTTTCAGACTGCTTTGCTCCTTTCCTCTTGTTTTCCTCATACAAAAGCAGTTTTATACTTTTGATCATCCTTTTTCTGAAAGTTTTTCACTGTCTCTACACCTTTTTGAGGAAGAAAGACCAGAACTGCATGCAGAATAGAAGGAATGAGAAATCATGGACATGTGGCATGATGATGATGATGTCCAGTTTTCTCTTTCTTTCTTTCGTGGCAGTTGTTAATACTTGCTTTTCCTTAGACTGCATACTGATAACAAGTGTGAATAGTTTTCATGGCACTATCAGTCATAGCCCAGAGCTTTTGCTGTTGAAGGAAGCAGTCAACCCATCTTTTTATATATGAAAACAGGATTGGTTTTCTCCCACCTTATTTTTTTTACATCAAATTTTATCTGTCATTTTATTGCCCACTCAATCTAGCAGGCTCCTTCTGCAAGTCTGCATAATCATCTTTGCTGTCCAGAATAAATTATTAACTTCATATTATCAGCAAACCCCTCTCTTCACCCTGCTTCCATGTCCTGTTTGACAGTGTTGAAAAGCACAAGTGCCAGTAAGAATTTCTTGCAGGACTCCCCTTACAATCTCACTTCACCATGGAGAATGACCATTTTCTCCCACCCTTTGGTTTCTTTCTTTTAATAAATTATTTATCCACACATGAACTTTCCCTTTTGCCCCACAGCTGCTTTGCTTCCTTAAAAGCTTCTGGTGAAGGACCTTGCTGAAAGCCTTTTGGAAATTACAGTGGACAGCACAGCCATATTTTTCTTATTCAATTGTTGTTGACATTTTCAAAGAACTGAAGGTCTGAGAAGGTGATGTTCATCTATAAAAGCTATAACAATTATTCTCCAGCAAAAGGGATTGCAGTTATTCCAGCCGAGAAAATTTCCTTGGTGAAATGACAATGCAGGGAATCTATCACTGAGGAAATGGATGATTTTCCATACGACTTATTATCCAGCACTCATTTCCAGAGGAAATCACCCACATCAAGAAGTCAGCAAGATTCCAAAGGTTTGGCAACCACAATTGAAGTTCTGCTTGTTTTCCACTAGTATAGGAAAGGATATGGAAACTCATGAATGAGGCATTAAATTATTATCTCATTATAAAAGATCAGGATGAAATCTAATGTAGTAGGTGTTCCTGTTATTTCTGGATACTCCTTCTTTGAGCCTCATCTGACAAAGAGGAGCACAAAGCTTACAGGGTGTGTTAGCAGGAGGATTGGCCACCCCCCGGGCACGGAGCTGCAGGCTATGGAGCCGGACAGAGGAATTGCTTCCTGCTAATCACCAGGCTGCAGCACTCCTTGCTTGGCCTGCACATGAGGGTAAAGACTGAGACCAGATTTTCTGCAAATCTTTTCAATGGCTTATTGATCTTCGTTTTAATGCTAATGCTTGGGTTATAACGTAAGCTAGCTGAGATCTCAGAATCTTCATTTAAATGACAAAATATCCTGTTTATAATGCTCGTAAAATAACTTTCAGCTCTCTAAATACAGCCTAATGTTTGTGCTTTGCATGTTTTTCACATTAGTTTGCTTTTCCCTTCCTTTCTCTTCCCTTCCTAGCAATTTGCAGCAGGATGAGATTCTCACAGTGTTCAAGTTGGATCTTGTATTATTCAGTGTATTACAGCTACAGTATTGTTTAATGATAAACATGAACTGAGCAGCATATTGGGAAATATTTTGAACCTCTGCAGCCATATCACTCTCTCGAGTTTGTTTTTTAGTTTGTTGTTGCTTTACTCCATAGACCATTTGGTAAAATGTAGCATAGTAAATTGTGTTTCCGCTTATTTTTTCCTATGTTATGCTTTGTAACCAGTGCAAATAATAAGCAAAAAAAAGTAAAATATTAACTCCCTAGGTTCCATCTTGCTTCTTGAAACCTTCTGGACATGATTTGTAGTGCATCTATGTGCCTGCAAGACTAAGCCAGCACAGAAAGCTCTGAGTTAGCTTTGCACTAAACCGGGTGCATCTACTTTACAGCTGTTGCATAGAAATACCATAGCACAGTAAATTAGCATGCTCAGAGGGCTGTGATTCGAAAATTAACTTGGATAAATCTCTGATACTTATCTGTCCACACATGCTTACTTCAGAAAGTAAAGCTCTGAAGCAGGAAAAAAAAAAAGAAAAGCACAGTATTTTTTATTTATTCCCCTTTGATTTCCATATGCAGCCAATCACTGTAGTATTTGAGCATGTCATCCATGCTCAGATACTCTTACAGATACAGTTTTCTGTGCATGTTATAACTGCAAGCAGTGCAGATTGTAGCAGCTTTTATTAATTTTGTGTGTGCAGTGATACACAGCCTGTTGGCAGTATGACAGGCAATCCACATTAGTAAGCAGAATGACCTTCCCAAATTTTCAGCCTTCAGGAACACAACTCAGTTGCCACGTTCATAAATACTTCTGAACAGCTTCATCTTTGAGAGCAATCCCACTGAAGTTACATTTTAGCCTATATGCCGGCAATTAGATCTGTCTGTGTTACTCTTTTGGCTGAACGTGTTTAGCCAAGGCATACACTGCAAATTGTAAAGATAACACCAGAAAAGACTAAAGAAAAAAAAATTTCAGTTGCTGTAAATAAGTGCAGGCAAACATGTCTGACAACAGATCGTGAAAAGAGTAATTGAGATCCTCTTTTAAAGTAATTAAGCAACAAGGAGAGTTAACTCAATTGAAAGACAATATCCTTATTAAGGGAGAACAAGATAAAGGAATATGTTGAAGTGGATGACAGTTTCCAGAAAAAATACACCATGAAGTCCCTAAATTGAATTTCAACTGTTATTCATTTTCTTATCTAAGCTTGTGTATGTGTGCCTGGTATGAGTACATACATTCTGAACTGCATCTTCCCTTAGGGTATCCATTTTCCCCCCCACTGGGCTGTCTCTGTAATATATTTGTACAGCTAATACACAGACAGCAGAGGTGCTTCTCAGACATGCTGCTCAGTGAGAACAGCAGCACCTTCCTGTTTGAGGAAAAGAAGTCCCCAAGCCCTGACGTACCAGTACTCACTAATTTTCATATTCCGTTGCACTTTTACCTTCCTGCTGATTTCCATGGCACAGAAATCTGCTTCTGCAGTCACAACGGAGATCATTAACCCAGTAATTGCTTCTTCTCTGGCTGTTTCCTGTGGTCGCTCTGGTCCTGCATATGGGCAGAGTCTGGGTGAGCATCTGGAGGTGAGGAGGAGGCAGCGATCTGTGGGAATGGTCCAGGAGCCAGATGCTCTGGTGCCACGGAAGCCCCGGCTGAGTTTTCCTGAGGAAACAGCAGCTGTCCTGATGCCACACCACACAGACTCCCCAGTGCTTGTGTCTTTTTTCATCTGCACCTGAATGAATGAGGAAGGCACAAGCGAATTCATGTGTCAGGAAGCTGGTCACAGATGCTACTTCAGGCTAATGAGCCTGGCTGACCAGGCACTTCCTGGCAGCATCGGGGAAAACAGATTTTGCCAGAAACGGCTGAGTAGCTCTTGCAAGGGTTTCTCTGCCCAAGCAAACTGGAGAGATGGTACCAAGTCAGGGCATCACACCAGGAGGAGGTGGCTGCTCGCCTGCATTCAGCACCTCTCCCCTCCCTCTCGTGGCTCTATACACAGCACAGAGACACTGGCTGCAGCTCTGCCCAGGCAGGATAACCCCAGTAGACTACAAGGACAGAGCCTTTACTTGGCTTCTCCTCCCTCCCTGCCACACATCCTGCAGGACTTTCTCCCCACTGTGCAAGGCCTGGAAGGCACCACTGTCCTGCCACCCATGGTGAGAGCCTGCCCTGTCCGCGCTGGCCACACTACGGGACCTCACTGCTGAAAGGGACAAAGTCAGTGCAAAGAGGATGTGGTTCTGCCCCCTGTGATTTTCAACAGTAGGACCTACCCCAAATCCTTCCTCATCCAGAGCTACCCCTGAACTCAGCAAGAGTCTCCTTTTCCATAATGGATTTGGAGAGGAGTCATCCAGAAGGTTACTAAAGAAATTCAGTGAGATGCATGTGCAAAAACAAAGGCAGGATTGAACTGAGAAAGAGGAATATTAATAGGTGAAGGAAATTGTGTTCCTCTTTGCTGTGTGATTTTTTTTTTTAATGTCATTTTCCCTACATGTAATTGTTGCACTTTGAAGAAAAAGAGCACTATCAAATGCAGTCAACTGTGGTTCAGGCACTCTGCCTTTTCTTTGTCATCCAAAGCATTCACAAAATACTCACATTTTAAAAACCTTTGCTTTCTTCTTCTGTAAGTTACCCATTTTGTTTGGCTGCAGTCTATGTACAAGGTAACTCTGAACATTTTTTTTACTAAAATTTCACTTGAATCAAATATTTTTAATACAGAGAGTACATAAAAGATGGATTCTTTATGTCTGAATATTCTTCACAATGGCCTAATTGTATTTTGGTTTTTCTTTTAATTTTCATTGATTTTAGCTAACCATATACCTTGAAAGTATTACATCCTACAGCCACATGTGGTATATCTGTATTTACTACCACCCTTCCCAATTTCCTGTCATTGTAAATTGGTCACTTTGCATTATGCAAGACAGACTGTACTAAATGTATTCTCCAGTGCTCCTTTCTTTCCTTGTAATTGCAGATGTTGACTTACTAGATTAAAGTAACCTGCTTACTGACATCTAAGTAGTTGGGCATAAGAACAACATTATTAATTATCTTCACTGACATGAAGCCCATCAGTGCCAAGGACAGCTGGCAGTCAAGGTTTTCCATGTGCCTTGTGCTAGGAAGCCAAAGAGGAATACCTAAGCTCAGGACTGGCTTATTTAAATTCAGTACAAAAGCATTTTTCTCTGCCCATGACCACTTTCATTAAATGAATCCTAATCTTTCAACAATGATGTGAATGCCATTATGCAAATAAGCAACTGCTTTTCAGCCTTGCAGAACGATGTCACTCACCTAGACAAAGGTCTCTGAGGCTCTTTCATAGTGGCAGTTGCTGAACTTCGCAAATACCAATTTGTAAGTATTGCATTTGGTGATAATGATTTTTTTCTGTGAGACTGGCTGCTTCTAAAGCTGCATCTTGAAGCTGAGAACTAATGAAATGTTTAATAATCTGGAATAATTCACCTCTGTGCATCAGAATGTTGTAAAAAGGCTCCCATCTGACGACGCCCGCAGCTGGCACGGTACGCTCTGTATTTATCACAGTGCTCCAGATAATATTAGTATTTAATGACTGTGCACTGATAAGCTGAAGCTGGATGAATAGACTGTCTTTCATCTCATTCTGTTTAAGGTGACATGAACTTTCATTTATGTCACAGCCACTTGCAGCTGTTCAGATGCACTGTAAAGACACTGAAAGAAATACTCTATCAATCCACAACCAAATGAATGACCACAAGAATGAGTCTGCTGTCTTACAGTCCTTGGATTGCTTTAATAAAAGCATTTGTATTCCAGGAAGGAGGCTAGAATATAATTAATCATTGACACAACTGAGTAGGCACATTGTGTAAGTGATTCATTAGGAAGCAATTTCAAGAATATTTATTTTGATTATATACATTTTATAATTCATTAGAAACATAATAAAGTGAATGCTCACTTCCTATTTTGATACCTTTGAATTAAATATAACTGCATCCTTGCTATCTGTGGCTCTCTGCAAAGCTTTGTGTTTGAAGCTGAATATAAGAAGAGTGATCATGATGGAGATAGTTAATCATATGGGGAACCTGTTTACATGGTTGGAGTCCCCTCTGTATTGATGACCACGATTCACAGAATCATTGAAATATTTAGGCTGGAAAAGACCTTTAAGATTATTGAGTTCAACTGTTCAGATCAGAAATACAGAATTTGTGGTGGAATTCAGCCCCACATCTCTGTATTATTGATAATCCCGTGGCAGGTTAAGTCTACAACTAAGCTAGTGCAACAACATGCAAGAACAGATATTTGCAATTATTTTTCCATACGCCACCTGCACTTCAATGGGTCCACAACACGGGCAGAATTCTCCACATGCCCTGTCACTCTCCTGTACCTACAAGGAGCTTGGTATACTACATGATTTTTCTCTCTTTGAATACTTCAAGATAAAAAGTTTTGTTTGAAGAGAAGGCTTTTTGTTAAATATTTGAGTGGCATTTCTAAAACTTCATAAGCTTTCATGACAAGCCTCCTCACTAGGGCTCACTTGGTTCAGTTCACTACTAGGGCTCAGTGACTTATGTTACCCAGAGTTTCCACCTGCAATTAATCTAACATATTTTTGTAGATGCATCTTCATAACACAGTGCTACAGTGGATGAAACAAGAGGTAAATGACATTGTATGTGTATCAACTGAAATTGGTGCAACTCTAAGCTAGTCCAAATTTGGTTTTAACAGGAACAAAGGGTCCCCCAGGCAAACAGATCTCTTGCATTAGCACATCTGGTCATCTGGATCTTTCGAAGTAAAGATAATAATTTATTTAAGAGACCTTTATCTATTGTTAATGCAAGTGCTTGTGAAAGTAACTTGACTGGTAAGGACTGAGGCAGAAGGCTTCTGGGAATAGATGAAGGGTGAGCCAGAAGAAGGCGAAAAAACAAAATGAACAGTGAGAGTGTAGAGTTAAAAATAAAAGGTGTAAATCTAACAAATATTGAAAACTTTATGTAACTACTGAAATATTTGACATGCAAGCTTAGGCTGGGAATTAAAGGTTTCCTTCCTTTTCCAGCAACATTTAGTAGGAGGTTGATGACAGCTCAGAACTTCAGTAAGACAGAGTATCAGATACTGCTAAGAGAAATAATCTCCACTCCTGAAGTTTTTAAACATTTGTGATGGAAAGTATCTGCTTTATTTGCCTGACCATAATGTCACTTTTTCACTTTCACAGTTGATATTTTCCATAGTGGCACAATGCTTTGAACAGCTTTTAGGTTTACACTCTGTATTTTTAACTTTACATTCTCACTTCCGAGCAGACACCTTACTTGGGGGATGAACTAAACTACAGCTCTGAAGCAATGTCAACAAACATCAGCCCAGTGAAGCAGCTTGTCTCACAGAGCCATGGTTCAGCCACACCCCCAACAGACTCATGGCTAAAGCACCCATCCAAGCAGCCAGACACCTAGAACAATTAAAATCTAAATCCCATTTTCACCATACAAGCACTTACTGTGCTCTATTTGCCAGCTTCTGAACACCCTAACCCTAACCTGGACGTACCCAGCATCTGTGGGATGCATCTGACTGAGGCAGCAGTGCTATGGGGCAGTGGCTTTGGCCAACAGTCCAGTTTTAGTGATAACTTCCAGATTTGATTCTGTAACTTGGCATTAGGCTATATTAGCTGCAAAGTGGAAACAATCTTGAAAAAAATGTGGGTCTTTCCCACGCTGAGTGCTCTGAACATTGGTCTTTCAACACACCCCTGGTTTTTGCACCGTTCTTTTTGTCCCATAGAATTCTTAGAGCCTCCTCTTGTTCCTGCATTTGACTTCAGATGAAATTTTTGCAGGGCTCTAATTTTTGAGGGCGAGAGAAGAAGGCTCTGAGCCAAACCCTGTCTCTGCCCAGCAAAGGCAGTGGAAAGTGCCTTGAGCAGAGTGACTGTGGCCACAGAGAGAAACCAGAGAGGGTCCTTTACAAATCTAAACCCAAAAAAGCACTCATTAAGTGAATTTAAACATCTTCTCCAGCAGCAGACACTGACTGGGATTTTTGTGGTTTTGTTACAGCTAAATACTACACTGGGTACTTCTTCCACCTCTTCTAGACAGTGGTGGTTGAAATGAGCTCAGGATGGGAAGAGCCAGTTTCCAGAAGGAGAAATCTCTGTGGTCAGGCTGCTTCAAGGTGTGATGGCTCTTGGTCAGGGACCGGTCTCCTGCACCCGTCCTTATGGAAACCTGGGTGAAAAAGCAGGCAAGGCTCTCCACCTTAACTCCAGCTGAGGGTATAGAGATACTTGATTCCAAATCCATTATCTGAGAGCCTTTACATGTGGAAAGATAGAAACTTAAATGTACTATTTAGCATTTTATTTTACTGATGTGTAAAAAAAAAAAAAAAAAGCCTTTTCCCTAAATTTAAACTATAAATTAAAACTTTTTTATTGTTACCTGGCAGGGAATGCTGTTAGTTGAATGACATTTTAAAAAAGGTTTCCAGTTTGAATTTTGCTCTATTCTGCAGAATGGATATGATCTGAATTACAGTATTACGTTGTGTTATGACAGGACTTGATGATGTCTTGCTTGTAACCATTAGCAACAAAAACTAGTTCACTATTAAAGTGCAAACTTGATTCTATTTACTTCATACTCACAAATAAAGGGAGGAGTTTCATTAGAACTCAACTATACATAAGTCTGCTAAAACCTTTTCAAAGTACACAGATATTTAATTCTCTTTCCAAAATGACTAAGAGCTCCTACAGAAGAGCCCTCTTACGACTACCTGGGAAGCACATTACATCCATAGTGGAAAAGAACATCGCTTCTTAAAGAGGTAATTCATCATGCCACCTGCTACCATGTCCCCATGCTTCATAACTTATTTTTATTGACCAAGGACAATGTAAGGAAAGAAAAATGCAGTAGAGATGTATTAAACATTTAAAAAGTCTAAGAAAATAGAAAAAATCTTCCCATTAAACAGTTATTGATAACTTCTCCTCTTAGAGGACAGCATGATGTAGGGAACACCATTACTTTACTTCAGAGATAATGCAGAAGGCAGCCATCTGATGCTTTAAGTCAGGCCCTCCTTAAGCAGTTGCTGAAGAAATGGATGGGGCTGTTTTCTAGGCAGAACAGGCTGAACTTTCTTTTTCCTCTCTCTGGGGGAAGTTGCCAGCACACCCTGGGAAGGTCTGGCACCAGCTCTAAGGGGGCACTTTTGGATGCCTGCTGGGGTAACCCTGCCTTGGCTGCAGCAACAGTACAAGAGGCATCTGGAGATAGGGCAGTGGAGAAGCCAACAGCAAGGGTTTCTGCACGTTTTACAGAGCTGACAGACTTCTCGTAGGATGAATCATGTCCAGGCATAGATGTGTCTAAGGTACTGCCATGAATCCAATAGCAGGTGTGAGAAGAGGGAGCTGTTTAGAAACAGAAGCTCACGATGCCCAGTTTTGTGGCTGAGCAGTGGCACTGGCCCAAAGATGCCTGTTCAAGTGTTCAGGTTCCTGTCTAGCCCAAATGGAAGTAACCTTGCCCTTTCTGCTACGCATTCCCAGCTGGCCCTTGAGGCCCATTGGCCAGCTGCCTTTCCACCCTCTGTGCAGAGCATTTGCCACAGCTGAGCCTCTCTCTTGATCCAGGGCCACAAACTCTCCTACAGCTTCTCAAGCCTGATATTAGTCTTCTCGGTCTTACCACAGACTCCTTTGTAAGTCTACCTTTAAATATGACTTTTGTATCTTGCCATACTGCTGCAAAGAATAAATTGGTTATAATTTGTCTTTACATTTACTAGATTATCTGACCTATTAGAAAGAGACTTTTTATATAAGTACAACCAGCATTTTAAAAAGTATCAAAGTAATCTGATGACTCAAGTGGTTGGTTCAAAGCATGCTGGGCAGAGCTAGTCTCTTTGTACCACATGGTGGCTCTGCCATCTTACTATTGCCTCCCTTGGGTCTCTCATCCAGGTTTGATTTCCAAGGCTAGATTGAGAAGGTCATTTGTAGTCTCAGTCTTACAGCACTAGATAATATTGAGGTGGAGCTGACTGATTTAAAATCAAGAATATAGTAGTGGTTGTGTTCCTTGGTGATCTATATATCTGTGGAGGATTACAATGTCCATTGCTTCCAACTAAGTACAACTCAAAAAGTATCTCACAGATATGTCATCAATATTTTCTTTCTTCTTTTATGATGATTAGAAGGAACATATTTTAATTGATGTAACAGGGGTTTATTGGAATAACGTAATCTCAGTAGATACACAGATCAAATAAAACACTTTAGCGTTCTTCTTTTATTATGTATTTCCTCATCCCTTTGTTATCATTCCAGTGAAGAGTAAATATAATGGGCAAATTTATGCCTAATGCAACTGGGGATAAACCTGAATAAATGTTTTCAACTCCACCCAAGTATAAAGAACATAAAGGGAAAAAACTATTAATCAGTACTGCCTCAGTTTTGCCAGTATAGAAGCCTCTCAACTTATACTGCTGAAATTGAACTGGTTGTGAAATAGCCTAAACCAATTGTGAAAAAGCGTGCCTGAAAGGTAAGTATTGGAGCTACACTGCAAACCCCTTTAAGTGTTTCATTAACTACAAGAACCTTAATACATACTTTAATAGATATATAAAAATACTTTTTTCCCTCAAAAATAATAAATATAAAAATAAGTACTGCAATCAGATAATGAAGACTTGAATATATGTAACTCAGGATAGACTTAAGTGCTCTGGCTCATTATTTTCTCAAGTTTTAAGAGAATCAATTATTCCAAAAATGTATGCATCTTCTTCCCTTGCAAACATGGAGCTAAAAAATCTCTGAAAATAAAGAACCCCCTCGGGAAAGCAAGTTCACAGAAGTGTTGATCCCTTTACCTAGAGCCGGACAGGTTGCTCTGTCCTTTAACTTCTGGAGAAGGTCCCGTCAGTGCCCTGCCCTGCATTGCCCGGCTGCACGACGAGCGTGCCAGCCTGCTGTGGGACCTCAGAGCTGGCCACCTGCACACACACGGGTTTCTCCACACTTACTACTAAAACACGTTATTGCTTATGCTCCAGTTACTGACAAATAGCTTCTGTAGTAGCAGGACTTGCACATCTAATAGGCTGTGATTTTTTTCAATCTTAACAACTTGTAAACATCTGCCTCCTCCTCCTCCTCCCCCATCAATAAGTTCTCTCTCCCAAAGACACAAAGTGATGACCACAAGTGCGTGGCTAGTACACTGAAAGGTTCATGCACTGACACCTCTGTGCTCCTGGGGAGGCCTTTGCTTCTTCCGAAACGAAGTAACTGAAAACCGGGTATGAATGGCGCGCCAGCCTTGTGATGAAGGCGACTCTGAAGACGTGCATCTCCCTTCTCAAGAAACACCTTGCTGAGGTGAGTATGTGAAAGAAAAGAGAACTGTAACTTCATTTATTCCAAACCAGCAGCTGCAGACTGTTTAACCCCAGACAGCCGTGACAGGAGCGGCAGGTTTTGCGTGCCCGTCCAGCCCGGTACCTGGGCTGCGCCCGCAGCGGGTTTTAGGGTGCCCAAGTTCAGGGCTCTGCCATCCCCGAAGGTTCCCCGCTGCCGGCGGCCTGGCCTCCCCCGTCCCCCCACGACGGCTTCGGCTTCCACCGGCGGCGGGGGAGCCCCGGGGGAGCGGGGCCGGGCCGG
>WEKY01035868.1:54337-78909 GCA_013390045.1 Picathartes gymnocephalus
CGCTGCCTCCGCCCGCCTCCCGCCGGCGCTGTCCAGCCAGGCAGCGCTCGGAGCGCCTCCCGCTCTGCCCGGGGCCGGGGGTGAGCGGAGCCGGCGACACCTCCGGCACCGCCGCGCCCCGGGACACCCGCGCCGGGGCAGGGGCGGCGGTCCTGGGAGGGTTGCCCGCCCCGAGGACTCGGCGGCGACCTGAGCGGGGGTGACAGGCGGTCACTGCCCCGGGAGGGAAGCCCTCCCTCCCTGCGTGCGCGGCGGGGTAACCGGAGCTCCCTAGTTAGCCCTGCTTGGAAGTTGGAGAGCTCTGCCGTGTCCCTTTTAGAGGGGAGTGCGATACGCTGCCCAGCGCTTCCCCTCGCCAGGGCTCTGTCTGAAGTGGGACCCTTCGTAGTGTGTCTCGGGTTAGGGTTTGTCCCTTAGGGTTCTGCCCGGGTGCAGCTGCTGCCGCTCACTGACAGAAGAGCTGGGTCGGGGAGTATCTCTACTGTCACAAAACCACCTCGGGATCCGGGGATTTCTTCCTCCGGCTGGGGATTTGCCTCGTAGGCTGGCGTTATTTGATTCTTCTCCCTATCCATCAACTAATGGTAAGAGCAGATGAACCCTGAAATTGCATTTGCAGTTTCTGCTTTCCAAAGATAGAGAGAGCGACACAAAACACTTCTCTTCCCCAAACTATAATTTCTTTTTTTTGCCAAACACATTCTTCCAAACTGTAATATTTTATCACATTTTCCTCATCTGTTCTGTAAATCTTTGTGTGCCTTTAAACTGTCAATCACTTTACGGGCAAATATTTTGTGTAGCAGATCTCTTGTAATACTGAATCACGGACCACCCGGTAGTGTTACAGAGATATCATCGATGAAACGTGGGTTCCAGAACTAGGGCTTCTTGCTAACTTTGTTGTTTAATGGAAATATGACCGTGTACATACAAGTTAAAATGTCTTCACTGATCACAGCAAAACAAGAGATAGTTTCCACTTCTGCAGAACTGGTCCTGTTCAGGCTTTCCACAAAGTTCCGTGTGGTGCCAAATAACAAAGTAGCTTAAAATGTCAAGTTTTAAAAAAATGCCTTGCCTGCAAAACAGTAAGTACACTAAAAGTCCTCTAGTGAAAAAGAAGAAAATGCTAGCTATGGTTGGTTGTGGTTCCTGACACAAACTTTGCCTTCACAGATATCTGTGAAGGTAAAGTTTGTGTCAGGTAAAGCTTTTATGATGAAAGTTGAGAACAGACAGCTTCAGTTAACAACCCTTTTCTTGAATCCTTAAGAAACTATGTTTGATATTTTATTAAGTGTGTGGGTTCTTCAGAGAGGAGATTTTACTTTATCATTTTAGTGTGTTCCCCTACTTTGCAAAGAAGAGCTCTGGTCAACTTCTCCAGATGACGATAGGCAACCATTGTTCATGTGTTTGCACACATGGCCCATGGCACATCTCTGTAAGCCAGTTGTACATGCAGGTATGGTGTGGTGAATCAAGCCTCTTTTTCAGTAAATAAAGTTCATGTCAGGTGGTTGGTTTCATGGGAATACATTCCCATTGAAAGGCACTACTGTGCCGTACTAACCCATTTAAGTGGAATTCTGCAGAATTCAGCTGTAGTTCATTAACCCACTTTTAAAGCACTTGTGAAATGGGCCTTTCTCCCATTTCAGCCAGAAATGTCGCTGCTTTCTCCACTATTAATTTAAAAGTTGAACTGGAGGGAAACTTGAACTTGTACTTCCTGTCAAGTTTTAGCCTAAACCACAATAAAACAGAACCCCCGGATTGTTTTTTGGTAATGCCGTCCAATATTCAAGAGCCTTGCTCAGATTTAGCCAAGTGTTGGCGATCTATAGTTGGTTTAAAAAATGTCTGACTGCCATTCCATATTCATGTTTCTAGGAGCAAAAGAACTTAAAAATAGAAGAGAGGGGACTACACTTCTTATTTGGTTGGAATACCACATCTACTTATGGTATCCATTAATTCTGATTCAAATCGAAAGAAATATGTAATTTTTTTTAATTTCAGGCTCTGTCTAGATAGTAAAATAGACAGTGTCTTCAACATTGGCTTTGCAACCACAGAGGATTGCATTGTATATTTTACAGTGATAAATGAGTAATTGTTGAAGTACTGGACGTTGTGGATAGTTAGCTGGTCTTTAAATAATTAAAGACTAAATAATACCAGCTTCACTGTATGCAGTGCTCCTAACAAACCTTAAACTGTTCCTTCTGTATTACTGTGGGGTTTCTTTTTCTTTCAAGGCCTCCCCCTGCCCAGCTTTTTTCCACTTCTAAAAAGATTAGTAGGAATTTAAACAAATTGTAGGCAGAATCAGGCTTTCCCAGCTGCACCCAAATAAGCTCAATGAGTGGAAAGTCCCATGAAACGTCTCCAGTTGAAGAGCTGTGCTTTGGAGACAGCAGCTCTGCATCTGCTGCAACAGGGAGATGGGAAACAGGCCCAGCTTAGCCAGGTGCTGGCCTAGTGCCATTTGGTGGGTTCTTCCTGTGGAGCCTTGATTTCAGTGTAGAGGTGGCATTGGGGTGTCCCCAGGGTTGGGCAGCAGCTGGCTGAAGGGGCTGCTCAGTTGAACAACCTTAAGTATGGTAGCCTAGATTCTGCCTGACCAGAGTGGGGCTTTGGCCCTGGAAAGTCCTGCCTGGCTGTTGTGTCTCAGAGCTGCCCTGAAGGCAGTGAAGGACCACTGGTGGCTGGACATGCCCCAGTGGCTGCCTCTTTGGCTGCTCTGAGCATTCCCAGAAGGATTGCTGTCTGGGAAGGTATCACATCACATGGATGATCTCAGTGTGGTGGGTGCAGTTTGGGAATTGCTGCCCAGGGGGGTACTGGAAGGACTAGGACGAGTGTGGTTTGATTGCTTTTCCTAAAGCCTGAGACACTTCACCTTGCATGGCAGACAGCCTCTGCTCAGAGCACTGACCAGTGGATGAGACAGCGATGAGACGTGAATGGGACATGGGATGCCTGCCTCAACCCGAGGGAGTGCTAACCCATCTTCCCTCCTCCCATGAGTGTGCTCCCAGTGACTCATTTTGACTTGCTGTCCTTCTCATTGCAGCTGTGATGTTGTGCAGAAGGGACACAGAACTGCACTGCAGTCCCTCTTCATTCTGCCATGAGGACACTCACCCAGGGAGTGGGATCTTGAGGCTTGGTTGCTCGGGATGCAGACAGGCACCATGGTAAAGCATTCACATCCCTGTCCTCGAAAACCATTCACAGGAAGGGATGCTGGCTCCACATGGATGAAGGTTCCATCTAAAATGTGTATAGGTGGAGTAATTTCAGATATATGCCTGTCTTCAGTGTTTTCTGTTCTTCAATCTAGGTCTATCTGAGATAGGCATCTGGATTTCTCTGGGAAAACCAGCTCCAAAACTTTCTAGGTATATACAACTTTTTTATGTCAAGTAACTTAAACAGAAGTCCAGGAGGCATTGTTGCCATAATCTAATGTTATTTCCTCTAGCATAAGAAATAGAATTGTAGTAAATCAATTATTTTTTAAATAAAAGTATACTCAGATTTATTTTAGGCACCAGACAGCATCTTGACTTCTTTAAATCCCAGCAAAGAAAATTTTTTAAAGCCATCCTACTAATTAATTACCTTTGCTATGTATGCTTGTGTGTTTTTGAAATCTGAATACATTTAGTTTTACCGTGACTGATTATCTTGGTAATGTTGTCTTTTAGACTAGGTAGTCCTTTTCTTTCTCATCTTCCTTCCACCCTCCTGCATTTTGTTGGGGAAACCTTGTGTTCTCCGATATTGTAATTACAGCTTTCTCTAGGATATTGTCTCGAGAAGTTTAAGGTAATGTAGCTTGTGTTGTTAGTTACTGTCCTTATTGCTGCATGCATGTTTTCAGCCTGAAGTGGGTCCAGGGACAGTTTATCACTGAAAATAGCTGGTTTACCTGCCCATACTTGCCTAGAGGCACGTAGCCATAGCTCTCTGTAGGTGCAGAGCTCCTCTGTGCCCTGAGCTGGACGCTGCATTGAAATTACGAGTTTGGTTCTCTCGGTCCCTGTGGGTATCTAGCCTCACTGCAGAAGGAAAGTACCTTGGGGAAAGTATGCAACATAAACAGGGATTGGGAGTGATAAGTGTCAGAAGGAGCCACGGAGGGGATTCCAGAGATGTAGGGGCAGTGGAAGTAAGGGGTATCTTAACTGATGTATGCATTTACATTGCATGTGAAACTACTTGGTGAAATTAAGAAGCAGTTTCTTTTTATAATCTAAATGATTGCTAGACCAGATGTAATTTGTGAGCCTAGAGGGGGTGCTTGGAGCTCATTCCCCTGGAAGTGGGGGGTGTCAAGGCCAGGAGGATTGCCCTGACTGGAGGGACTGCCTTGCTCCTGGAGGAGTTGCTGGACTGTCGAGCCAGGCTGACCCCCAGCTCATGTATAAACATACACACTGTAGTGGCTAAAACCAGTGAGACAAATCCTGCTAAATCCAACATAATCTCATTTTGTGCAAAGAAGTGTGTACGCTGTATAGGAAAATCTTTCCTTTTGCTTCCAGACCTGTATAAAACAATTCACCCAGGCTGGTTACATGATTAGCATGTACAGCTCTATAGCCTGTCAATATGTACAGTGTGAAAATGCTGAGGGCTTTCTTTCAGAGTACTTGGGATAAGGCAGCTGAAGAATGGACTATTCAAACTCTGAATAGCTTTACTTTTGACTTAATTAAAAAGACCAAAGAGAGAACTGCTGGTGGCCTGAGGGGTTTTAGGGTTTCTTTTTTGCAGGAATTACTGTGATCCAGACACAGTAACTAACACTCAGAGCTTCTCAGAGTTGAATTTGAGCCATTAAGTGACAAAAATGGGTAAAGTACACGGTTCTCAAGCAAATTAAAAATTTATATAATAGGTGATTGTGTGAATACTGCAATGCGTGGGGGAAACACCCATTTGAGGAGGGGACGGTTGTAATGTGCATTTATACAATACAAATTCGTTCTGTTTTGACTGGTTTATTGTTCTGCTTATATGAAGTTTTAAGTTGATGGCAGGTATTTGTTTGGTAGAGTATAAGTGAAATACTCCCTTTTCTGCTTTGAAACTCCAGCAAACTCAGTGATTTTAACACTTTCTGATGACAACTTAGTACTTTCAGCACTGGCGTTTGTTTTAAAGGAGTCCATGCCACTGCATATTGCTCACATCTCTAGCCTGGGCTGATTTCTCGTGTCACTTCATCTGCTCCTGCTGGAGAAGATGGGATGTGTGGTGGGGCAAGACACTCTGAAGCATGTCAGTAATTCAGCCTGTGTTGGCAGGATAGATCTCCTTCCCGAACTGGGAGGACTCGTCTTGCATGAAGCTTGGGTTTTGGCAGCCTACAGATGTCCATGTGTGTCATTCTGATTTGGCAGTCCCATGGCAGGGAGGGTGCTGTGCATGGGGCTCCTTCTTCTCCACAGGCAGGGGATGGAGTAGAAAGTGCTCAACGTTTGCTTGGGAACATGCAGTTCTTCACCTTTATAAAGCAAGACACGTGCTTTAAATGCAGTTTCCTGCTTGCTGGATCATCACCATCAGATGAACTTGTAGCAATAACTGTTCCCCTCAGCCGGGGCAATTGAAGCAGGACATCAAACAAAGCAGGAGGCCAAAGCACCTCAGTGACAGGATGGTGTCCGCTCCAGGTGCTTACAAATGGTGCTGTTGTCCTACTGTAGAGGATGACTGAGTTGGTATCACAGCTGTTGGGTTTTTTGGTTTGGGGGATTTTTCTGCCCCGCAACCTCACTTGCAGTAGATGAATGGCTTAATTAGAGTGAATGTTCTGAAACCCTGAAGGGTTTAAGTTTCGAACTTGTAGGAACTATAAAGAAAAATGTGAAAGGCTTTATCCAGCACTAAATAGTCTTCAAAACTGGAAATTTTACTATACTTAGACCCATACCTATTATTGTCTCTGCTCTATTTACAACTGCCAAAATTTTTAGCTCCCAAATACAAGAATAATTTCTTATTTGAGACGAGCTGCGTCTTCTCATTCTGCCTGCAGTTCACTGGCAGCAAGCATGCCTGCTCTTCACCATAGCCCTGAGAAATCAGTCCCATTTAGGAGTAGATTATGTCAGTATTTCCAGAGGGTTTGGTTTTTCCTGCACACCTTGTGCAGCTCAGGAGAGTTTTGTGTTGGAAGGCTGTGCTCTGGGCTAGCACTCCTTTGCCCTTCCCCTTGCCCAGAAGGAGAGAGGCCCTATCCAGTGTGGGAGATGCTGGAGCACAGTAAATGTTCTCATTGTGTAGAACTAATGGAATAAGTGGGAATTTTCCACGCGGTGGTTTTGGAAGACAGGTCCCATTCTGAAAATGAACAGTTACAAATGCAGAACAGTTTTCTCAGGACTTTGCTTTTGTGTATGATGACCCTCTATCTGTGTTCTAGTGGCATGCTGTTCTTTCCAAATTATTTTGGCCCATCTTGTCATGAGTAGATGCTTTACAGAAATGCTGTGAGCTGTAGCATGGGCGGACTGAGAATGCAATAAGTGAATTAAAAATTGTGCATGCATTCTGTGAAATTACTATAATGTCCTGTCAAATTATTGCAATATGTGACCTTACATGATGACAAGATGTTGGTAATGTAAAGTAAATTACTGATCCACCGTGGTTTTGTTTGTGGCATGCATACAGATTCCGATGTAACTCCTCAGTCATGATTCCCTTCAAAACACTGATTTTTATTATTTTCTTTTAGAAATTAGGGTCTTCAGTAAAACTGCTTAGAGCAAAATATTGGCAGGAGAGTAAAAGTACTAACAATAATCCAAAATCACTGTTATCAGTGATTCTGTTTTAAAGAAACAATCAGTCAAACAATAAACTTCTGCAACTGATTTCTGACCATGTAATGGAAATGCTGACTACATTCAGAACACAAAGTCTGGGAACTGCATATTCCACTTCTATTTTCTTTTGTTTCAAAAATCTTACCCCTTGATCACAGAAGCACTACATAAAATTCTTCATGATCTTGCAATACCTAGGTAACTTCTTTATAGCTGATACAATCTCCAAGGGATAAATCCTACATCTAAGGGGAATCCTGTACCAGAGGAGAGTTTTTGGATGAAGAAACAAACTGAAAAGGTTATAGTTGAAAACTACCTTATTCTTGTAATGCTGTTTCTTACACTGCAGGAGGATATTGAGCCTTGTAATTCGGAGAGGTTCTGTGCTCTTTAGCTGTGGTATTTTTATGGGCCAATGACTTTCCTGTCACCACTCCCAGAGAGGGGGAGTCTCCTCCTAACTTGTTGTTCTGAGCTCTGCTGCTCAGTTGTTTAGGATTTTATATCTTTATTTAGCACCAGTGTTATTCAACCACAGAATTAATGTTGGCGTTTGAATGAACTTTAAAGAAGTAATGTTGTGGTGGCTAGGAAATATGATACAAATTTTCTTTATTAATTTCTTAGACCTGTCGCTCTAAAAGAAGCACCACTGAAAGCCTTGATGAATGATGTTGGATGCTTCACTGCAACAGTAAAGCTTTTAAAGCATTGACTTCTTTGCTCTTGTGAGGGGAAGAAAAACCAAACTACTTTGATATTCTAGAGAATCTGGTAATTTTGATAACAAGATAGTTCTTAGTTTCCTTGCTGCTCTACCAGGTTAAAAAACAGCCAGTAAGACTTTGGAAGGTTTCAATTCTGATTACACCACTAATATATTCTGGCTTTGCAATTTCTACCATGTGTAATCTCACACTGATGTGTGTATTTTTATTTTAAAAGACAGATATAGAAAGCTGGCTTTGATTTTTTTTTTTTTTTTTTTTTTTTTTTTTTTTTTTTTTTTTTGGGGGGGGGGAGGCGTGGTTCTTTCATGCTTCTTGGTTCTGTGTTTTCCTTTTAAAACTCTTAGGAATACATCACCATATGAAAATGAATACCATGTTTCGTATTTTAGAGTGTTAAACAATAAAGTTGTGTGGTCCGTGGCATGAAATTCTATTATGTAGAACTTCAAATGTTATGAAATTGCTTTGTAAATGTCCCTTGAGTAGTGTTTTGCAGGACTACTTACTTCATATTCTAATAACATAATCTGTATCAAGATGCCTTTAAACTTTGTAGTCTTCCTGGTATGTGACAGGGTTTTGCCTGTTACCCTTGGAATAGAAAAGACCATCCCCTGTGACCCTTGGGTTTCCCTTGTTGCGGTGTTTGGGGATGGAGTTAGTTGTCTCCAGGAACAGAGAGCAGCTTTGCTCAACCCATTAATGAGAATGATCTGCCTGAAATCCAGCGAGAGATGGAGGAGGTGAACAAGGAAGAAGAGTTCACTGTCTCTTCTTGTTAAAGAGCTGGGTAGGATGTTAAAAAAGGCTATGAGGGAGCAGGGTCTGGACCAACAAATCCAACTACCTTCTCAGCACTGAGGCTGTGCAAAGGCTTGTCACAGGATGTTGTGAATGCAAAATACAGTTTTACATGGATTCAGTGGCAGTTCAGTTATTGCTACAGGGATCAGATACAGGAAACATGATCTTCAGTCGAATGAATATTAAAGTTTGATCCTGGAATCACAGAGCTGCAAGGGTAATTGGATTGTAATGCAGTCTGGTTTTAGGCAATAAAACTTTGATAAAATGTAATTGATGAAAATAATTATATAAATAATTCATCTTTTTTTCACTTGTCCAGATCAGATGAGGCTACAGATGACACGACCAAAGTCAAAACAACGCATGAACTGATGAGAAACAGCGCTGCAAACATTAGCTGCTTGGCTGCTGGAAATCCTAAGTGCGACTTCACTACCAAAAAAGACCCTGATATTATGTGATCATTAAGCAGAGTTTGCAAGAATGGAAAATCAAAGGAAAACCAAAACTAGCTGCATCTCATAAATAAAAATTTCCGCGATTCAGCTGAATCAAAAAATTATTACAGCCATGGGAGAAAATGCAAGTTTTTGGGAAAGTTTGATATATGCACATCCTATGTGTACCACCTGGAAGCAAGAGGCAGAAGGATCTATCTATCACCTAGCCAGTATTTTCTTTGTTGTGGGTTTCATGGGTGGAAGTGGATTCTTTGGGCTCCTCTACGTCTTCAGCTTGCTTGGACTGGGCTTTCTCTGCTCTTCTGTTTGGGCTTGGCTGGATGTGTGTGCTGCTGATATATTCTCCTGGAATTTCGCACTTTTTGCTATATGCTTCATCCAGTTTGTTTATGTTACTTACCAAGTCCGGAGTGTTGCCTTTGACAGAGAATTCCAGGAAGTCTACAGTGCTCTCTTCCAGCCTCTGGGAATTTCCTTGACTGTGTACAGGAAGATTGTCTTGTGCTGCGATGCAGAAGTGATTACCCTGGAGAAGGAACATTGTTATGCCATGCAGGGCAAAACACCTATTGACAAACTGTCCTTGCTTGTGTCAGGCAGGTTTGTATTTCTTTGTTCAGCTTTACTGCAAATATCTCTATTTCCGCCTCCTTATTGAAAATGAAAGAAAAAGAAAAAGCCTGATTTGTGTGTTGTTTGGTTTTTTCCCCAGTACAATAGATTAAATATTAATGCAAGTAATATAAATGTTAATAGGTTAAATACACTTGTCTAGGATAGCACTAGCATAAAAACACGAAGCACAGAATCTGTAATTGCATAAAGAAAAGAATTTGAAGTCATCCTTTTCCAGGCTGCTGTATCATAGCATTTAACAGGTTAGGCAGATAAAGGGAATAAATGCCAGTTTTCAGTGTTCAGGTTATGGCTTGCTGTCTATCTACTGCCTAGCTGATGAGCACAGCATCTGTCCTATTTTTCTTTGCTAGTACCATCTGAAATGAGACAAAAAGTTAGTTACAAAACTGATTATACTGAGATAAACTCTGTTTAATAGAGATCTTGACTTTGATACATATTGTGTTTGGTTGCTTTCAAGGGGGTGGGAGAAGAGTATCGGTATGGAAGAGAAAAAGACTTAAAAGCTCCCTTTCACTACAAGGGGACATCATTGAGCTTTATCAAGACTTGCAGGCCTGGGTCTACAGTTACTGTATACTGTGGCCCTGTGTTAGACCCTAAGGCAGTAAATCTACCTGCTTGTACTCCCTGCTTCCAGGAGAGCCTTCTGGCAGCTTTGCTGATGCTTTCCTGGAGGGAAATAACTAGCTGTTGTACTGTATGCAGAGCAGGGTGCAGCAGCAGACCACCACGAGAGTAGGTCGGACACCCAGAGGTGATGGACATGGACTGTCCTTGATGGGACACTTGGTGGGTGCTTTTTGATAGTCTGCTGCATGGATAGGTGGAACTTGTAGGCAGCTTGACACTCAGCTGATTTAGGACTACTTGCAATGAGCAATATGGATTGTGGGCAGTTTTCCTTAGTGACACCCTGGTTCAGAGCATTCTTGGGAGCTGCCTAGGAAGTACCTCATGGAGGTTGCTTTTGGTCTTACCAAAGGAGAGGTATCCATCCTTCTACATGCCCAGCCAGTTAGTGATCACCCAGAGTTCCTGCTGCCCTTCACCATGTGGTACAGGGCTGCTTGTGTGCCTTCAAATTTATATGGTATTTAAACAGGTGCAAGGAAAGGAAATTTTTCTTTGGCATCTCCAGAAGGCCACAGCATTCACACAGAGATCCCATACCTCCAGGGTGTTCTTCTGGCTCCAGACATAGTCCTGTGGCCATGTAATTCCTGTTAAACATGGAGAGAGGCCTACCTACATGCTGTGGGGCACTCCTGCTTCCCACTCCCAGTTTTTGTCACTTTGTTCTCTCTAAAATGCATATTTGCCAAAACTAGAAGTAAATCCCATGGTTTTCAGGGAAAGCAGGTAAATGTTGTTATGGGCATTGGTCCTTCACCTCTCTGGTGCATGCTGGCCTCTTAATGGCAAAGCTTGTGCATCACTGCACAGACCTACCACAGAGAGAATAATGTGTTTGAACAAGGCCTGGAAGGATTTCCATTTCAGTTGCATGATTGTCTTGTATTCTCTTTCAACTGGCCTGAGCAGGTTGGGTTCAAAAATATAACTAGGGGACTGTTGGCCCTTGATTGCCTTTTCATGCTTTCAAAGCTATATTTAGGTTCTTCAGGTAGTAGAAATAGCACATTCTTCTTGTAGTCATTGTTGGTGTACAGGTAGTGCTAACAAATTAACACATCTTATCTTGGTAGGATCAGAGTGACAGTTGATGGGGAGTTTCTGCATTATATTTTTCCTCTTCAATTTCTGGACTCTCCTGAATGGGATTCACTGAGGCCCACAGAAGAGGGAATTTTCCAGGTAAAAGTTAAGGGGTTTCTTTCTTCTTTTTTTCAGTACTACAGGAAATTGTTCAAGTACTGTTTGATTTAGAAATAAATTTATTCGGTTGTGGATTTCGTTTGTGATACTGTACAAACAAGTGGCATCTCATTAGTTTGGGGAGGGAAATCCTCTTTATCCGTTGGACTGGTTTTGCTGCCTGTATCTTGTTACAACAAACAGGGGTTTTCTTAAAGCTAATCTGGGAGGTAGGCTCTGCTTGCATTCTTTGGCTGCGCTGATATTCAGCCCTGAGAAGCCAGGTTTCCTCAGGGTGGGAAGAAGCTGGTGCTGAAGAGGTTTCCCGGTGGAAGATGAGCCAGGGAGAGCGGTGCCTGTGACGCAGCTTGGCAGGGGTTAGAGCACGGTGACGGGACACGGTGTCAGCCAGGGCTGCCCCTGTGCTCTGTGAGCCCTCCCGCTGCTGTCACTTGACTGACACGCTGGCTCCTGTCTGTGTTGGATCTGATGTCTGCCGTCACGAGGACAAATGGCATTTGTTGAGAGCTTTCTTTGGACCTGCCTTTTCAGCTGAGGCTGCCAAGAGCCTCAGGCGGGGAGTGCAGGGCTGAGCCAGGGCATCCATGTGGCACTGAACCAGGCATGCCATGTGGGCACAGGCATATTGTCATTGAGGCTGACTGGATGTAATCACTTAGCCCGTATCTCGTCACCTTTCTGGCTTGTCTTTTGCATACAGTAACCGCCCAGAGCTCTCTGGCTCCGTTGAAAGGCTCTAATTGCAGCAGACAGGTTCTGCTGGGAGAGGGGCGTGCCTTCTGAGCAAGGGCGGCAACACCACCGCCTTGTCACCTGGCTGTTCAATTCTCTCTTCTATAGGTAACACTTACAGCCGACACAGACTGCCGGTACGTGGCCTGGAGGAGAAAGAAGCTCTACCTGCTGTTCGCTAAGCACCGCTTCATCTCCCGCCTGTTCTCCATTTTAATTGGGAGCGACATTGCTGAAAAACTGTATGCCCTGAACGACAGGGTGCACGTGGGGCAAGGCTTTAGGTACGACATCCGCTTGCCCAACTTCTACCACGTTGCACTGCCAGAGACGCCTCCCGTGCAGCCCTCCCACCACCCCCACCACCTCCAGCGAGGGTCCCCCCGGCGCAAGCCCGCGGCGGTCACAAACTGCGGCTCCTTCCTCACACCCTCCTAGGAAGGGAAATGCTGCTGCAGCCATTCCCCTAAGCGGTGAAGGGAAATGGGAGGTGGCAAAGCAGAAGAGCAGAGACAAAAGCAGATGAAGCCAAATTTGACTGACAAGTGCCATTTATGTTAATTAGAGTAGGTTGAATTCTCCATCTCAAGCCAGCAGGTTGGCTTCTGCATTTTGACTGTCTGTGCAATACGTTTACTTTCTGTTGATTCTCCTGTTGATCTTCATCCCTTTCGCTTTGGAAGAGAATAAATCATAACAGTCTGAGGTCTTATTGCAATTGTGGTGGCCTCTGTGGTGGTGTGTTGTTCTGTTGTTTTGTTGGTTTATTTTTTAAAAGCAAGCTCATGGTATTTGTAATTATGTTTTCCTCAAAAAATTTTGTCATAATGAAGAATAGCTGGAATAGTCAATGAAAACAAGTAAGTTTTCTTCAAATTATAGCAACTTGCTTATAACATTCATTTTTATGCCATGTGAACATTCTCTCTATTTACATGAATAATGTTGCAGAAAAAAGACTAAGAAACAATTGCATTGGATTTGTTTCTTAAAGACATGAAAGATTTTGAAATGCACGGCAGGATTGTTAAAAACCCAAACAAAACAAAATAGCAAATTCTGGCCCATGAGTGATTGGTTTCTCTCTGACTGTCCTAAAGAGGTTTTATGTGAAAACAAACATAAATGTCATTGCTGGCACTAGAAAAATGAAACAGCTGTAACTGCTGCAAATACAGCTTAGGGAAATGGTTGTATAGTGTTTCTGATAGAATGTGATGCTATAGGACCTGGGTTTCTGCAATGTCAGTGCCCTTCATGATGTAAAATAAATAATGTTAATCGATCTACTGCCAAATCATTGTAATTTGTTGTATAATGTTCTTTTTAGCTATGTTTGTCAGGAAGAGACTAAAACAGCTGCAGCAATAAATACAATTTTTAACTGATACATTCTTGTTGAGCTTTCAGAGTCACTTTTCTGTGCCTATGAATTCTTGATTTAAAAGATATTCTCTCCGTAATTCTGCGGTGTTTTAATGACATAAGGGAGCCTCAGATCACGCTTCAATAGGAGAGAGTTGGTTTCGACCCTCGAGGTCACTGTGCCTTTGAAGAGAAATGTCTTTGCTAACTCACCTTCCTTCTGCTCTGCCTGATGCCTGCCAGTAATCAAAAAGTAAGAAGCATTACTATTTTATGAGAATGGATTGCTGCTTGATATGTCTGGAAGTAGACAATATTTTTAGTATTTTAAAATTGCTGGCTTGTTTGGTAGAACGACCCTTGTGTGCTTCTCTATGTGTGAGTATACATATAAGTTTAGATCTTGTGAGTTGTTTCTGGAGGACTTAAAATGGTGATACAATCTTACACTTGAAGGATAATCATGAAGTATGTATGAAAAAGCTATTAGGAGTGATGTGAAACACTACCTGTTTGAAGGACATTTAGTGTAGAGCAGACAAGATTGTACAAGTTTTGCTTTTAGCTTTATGTTGCTTTCTCAGAGAGGAAAACCTACCAAACATAAATACCCAGCATGCAATGTGATAGTCCCCAAATCATTCTCATAACCCTTCCATGCAATGTATTCTGTGTGTACTGCTTAATGAATGAAATCCCTGACTCACAGAGCTACTTTGTCCTGGCCAAAAGACAACTGGAAAAAAAATACAAGCAGTTCACTGCTGGCTTTTAGAGACCTGTTCAGATGATAACTAAGGCACAGCATGTAGTAAGGATGTGTGTGTGCCCTATTCCTATAACCTTTTCCTGGTTAAGGCACAGGACAGCAGGCTACCTGACCCCTTGGTGTGGCTCAGCACAAGTATTCCCATGTAACTTCAGTGCTGTGATTGGCATCATGTCCTGTTTGTTGGCAGTGCCTGAGGTGGGGAGAAGTGCATCATCTCTCGTGGGTGTCACTTGGGCTGTGCCTCACGACCCCTCTCTGTGTCAGCTGGCTGAGCTGCTCTAAAAACCTTACACTGTTTTTAAACGAGCCCTTTAAAAACAACCCCCTGTTTCATTCTGATAAACAAAATTTCTAAATTTCTCACGCTATAACGTGTGTTGGACCAACATGAAGTTTATGCTTAATGTTTTATGTTTTAACAGTCTACAAACATAAAAATATTTTAAATGCATAAAAGAGATCTTATTCTACGCTTAGGTGTAATATAAATAATTGATTAATATTCTCCTTGGTTTTCTTGAATATTTGGGTTTGGCCTATTTATTCAAGGAAACTTGTCTTTACTAAATTCTGGCCCTACTAAAGTTAATTAGCTTGGTCACCTTAAAATAAGACCAAGGAGTTTTACTCACCCAATTTCTATATCAAGCTTATATATTCTATTTAAGCTATAGCATACTTAGAGATATACTGGGGAATGATGGATGCTTCATGATATACTTTGATAATTTTTTCTTTTTTATGACTGTTGTATGCCTTGGTTTCTGTCACACACTTTCCAAACACAATCTTCTGTGATGCTTTTCTCTGCTGGAATTGGTTACTGTCAGAAATCTCTACCAGGGCATGTCTGAGTCAATATCTGAACATACCCTTAGCCAATCTTGTTTAGGTGTTGCTACTGTGCTTTCTGGGATTTGAGTCATTTTTAAAAAATTGTTTCTAGTTTTCCAGCATCTGTTTGAGACATGACTAGCAGAACATTTCAGCTGTAAAGTTCAGCTGTAAAAGAGATATCTACAATAATGCAAGTACACACAAAAGGACTGGAAGCAAGACAGAAGTTCTCTCTACCTCCGTTTTTATTTTAATGTGGACAGAACTTCTAAAACATAAAGTGAAATACACTCTGGTATGCGACTCATAAACCAGTGTTTTGGGAGGGCTGTATAGTCTATCTAAATGAAGACATATTCAAAATGATGTCAGTGAAATTAGATAAATTTTGGGACATCATAAACACCCAGTCATTAGAGAGTTGGGGTCACTCAGCCTGTGAGAGAAGAGAAGGCTCCAGGAGACATCACATCGCAGCCTTTCAGTACTTAAAGGGGCCTGCAAGAAAGATGAGGACAGACTTTTTATAGCAATGCCTCTCGTGATAGGACAAGGGGTAATGGCTTTAAATTCAAGGATATATTTAGATATAAGGAGGAATGTTATTATGATGAGTGTGATGAAACACTGTAACAGGCTGTCCAGCGAGATGGTGGATGCCTGGTCCCTGGGAACATTCAAATTTCCATTGGATGGAGCTCTGAGCAACTTGATCTATTCAAAGATATCCCACTTATTCAGGGGGGTTGGGCTAAATGGCCTTTAAAGGTCCCTTCCAACCCAGACCATTCTATGATTATTTATAGGTTAATAAACATTTGGAGCTAGAAGTTCTAACTTGAGCATCATCCAATTTATCCCTGTGTTACTACTCATAAATAACTATTAGTGAGGTGATCAGACTCCTTCATAATTGGTTTAAACAAGTGGATACTTGAGTCCATGTGAGTCCATGCTGCTATCAATGAGTCCTTTTCTTGATCCTGCAGTGATTCCCCCTTACTCACATTTTACATTTTCACCAGTTCCATAACCTTCTGTGGATTTATGTCTGCATTTATATGCTACTATAGGTAAGAGTGGCAGAATCTGTGCATGTGGTGATGTGGTCATGCATCAGTTGATTTTCCTAAGTTTTTATGATAAAATGGACATCATGTTGAATTGCCCTTACAGCCTGCAGAAGAGTTCAAATTTGCTGCATAAGGTAAGAAAATGGCCTAGGACAGTCCAAAACAGAGGAAGAGGAGAGGAAGAGAGAACTAAATTTCTCTCAGATTTTATCCAGGAGAGGTTTATTTTAAATTGGACATGTGGCAAATTAATTTGTTGGGTGCAGCAATATGTAGTTAGAGCTTCAAAGCAATTCTTGCCTGCTTAGGAGCATGGGACTGACCCTGCAATTCTTTCATTATGTGGTATTTTTTTAACTACTAATACTGTAAGTACAGGTAACAGGTTCCATCATGCAACTCCACTCAAAGCTACAGAAACTACAGAATAACAAGAGAGGATGCATCCCAATGTACGGTTGTAGCTAATATACCATGCAAGGCAAATTTTAAGAGCTTAAAGAAAAAGGCTATTTTATTCAGTTGCTTGTGATAACAGGGGCTGGGCCAAAGCCTGAGTGGGTCGCCTGACTGAGGAGGGCCATCCAGGATCTATGTTTTCAAGAATAATTTTCCTTGCAACAAAGCAAATTACACATATAGAGATATGACCTCCACTAGGATAAAACTGGGGAAGCTGAATACCTGCTTGGATGATATAGCACAGATTTGCCATACCACAAAAAAGGCACATGCTTGTAGTAATTAAATAATATGTTCAAGCTACATTTTCAGGAAAAAAGTGCTCTACAGATTTTTCTTATTGTGAGTGATAAATATAAGACATATTTGGTGTCAATGTACATAAAAAATTAAAACACGGTATCGTGTTGCTCATATGAACAGATATTGCAGACCATGTGTTAAAAGAGAAACTAATCTGCAGCTATTTGTATAGAAGAAAACTATTTTAATAGGAAAGGAAAAAATTAATATCTGTTTGTTGAATTCAGACATGACCAGATTAATATTTTTCTTTCTATTCCTGTAATAATTGAATGCACATTTTTCCTCCCTGGCTGTTACTGCATAACAGATTTTTTTTACTATACAACAAAATAAATACCATAACTGATTTGTTAATCTCTCTTGAAAATGCTTACTTTGTTTACATTAATAGGCATTGAAATATAATAGGTTCAGGGCTCCTAAGGAAAAATACCCTTTCTTTCTGTTTGTCTAATTCAGATTAACTCTCTTTTCTTGTAGATTTTTTTTATCCCGTCAGTTTCTACTTGCTGTAATTTTGCTTCTGTGGGAATCAAAAGATGTGTTGAACTTGACATGCAAATCAAGCCACCTCATGCTGATGAATCAAACCATGTAGGTGGAGCTTCATCAGCAGGAGTGTGTAGGAGAAAGGCAGCACAAGCATGTCATCACTGAGCTCTAGATTTGGGGTCGTGTCCCAAACCATGGCTCACAATGCCCTCCTAGTGGGTCACTTGGCAGAGGGTTCTGCCAGCAGAGGGTTTGGAACCCAAACCATCTTTCTGCAAGCTACAAATGTTGTTAAACTTCGCTCTGGAGAGGGAAAAAAAGATGGGACATTCCCAAAACCTTGTGAGACCAGAAGGATTTTATAGGAGTTATTCTGCTGTGGATTCACAGGCAATATTTTTTAAGTTGTCAGTTGAACTGCAGCTCCTAATTTGAGGGATCAGTGGCTTATTGTAGGGACAATGATGATAAAAGATGGCTGATCAAGAGCTGAGACATCAAAGTCGTGTAAATAAACAACTGCAATAAAATAATGTTGATAAATAACTATTTCAGCAGTGAATCCCATTGTTATCATTGTATCCACTAGTAACTCTCCCCCTAAACTTGTCTAAATCTGTCTAATTTTCTGGGAGTAAGGAACATTAGGCCAAGAAAGACACTGAGGCAAAAATCCCATTTAATGGATAAATGCTCTAACCATGTAATTTTACAGAAGTGGGCAGCACCATCCCCTTCTATGGAAACTGCACCTCATAGGCAAGCATTAGAGCAACTCATCTGTGAAAGTGATGCCTGAAGTTGGCTACCTGGAAACAGCGGCTAGACAGGAGTAAAGGAATAAAGGTGGATATTTATTTGAAAGCTTTCAAAGGCACGCCCTGGGGAGCCACAGGCTGCCGCTGCACCCTAAGGTGGACCCCCAAGATGGACCACAAGTCATGAGTTCTTAACCCAGTTATAGGTTTTGGTCCATTAGCATATTAACATAAATTCACCAATTAAAACTTTAGCTACTGATGTAATCCTCCCCGGCTTGCCCCCTTTCTCAAGATGTTGGTTTACACATTCTGGGCCCAGCACAGTCTGAATTGTCCTTGAAGAGACAGCCTAAGAGGTTTGTTATGTCTGTCATACTCTGAGAGAGCAGCAGCTAACAGGTTACAAGACAGTTCAGAGTTACACACTGAGTACTACAGGATTTGAGAAATATGAAAGTTAAAATCCAAGGCATCAAAAGAAGGGGAGCAGGTTCCTGTCCCCAGACAAGGATGCTGGTGTGATGATCCCAAGCAGCCTGCAGGACTCTAGGCTTGGTGGGGATGAAGCACATCCATCTCTTTAATATTTCCCATCTGTGGGGGTTTTAGGAAGAGTGCAGGACATTCTAGACACCCAATACTGTGCTTGGACTTCCTGTGCACAATTGTAGGACATGGTACAAGGGTGGGATACTGGCAGGTAAGATTTGGGATTAGTTTAAAACACATTAGGTATGACCCTGTATCTTCCCATACGTGTTCTCTTACACTGGGTAAATGACAAATAACTTAATCTGTAACAAAATTGAGGCAAGCCAGTTCACATCTGCCAGGATACCCTAGGATGAGTATCAGCAGTTCCTATGAAACAGCTGTTGTGCTGGAACTCCTTGCTGTGATTTGTTCATCTAACTCTCTCACACTGGAATCTTTAAAGCTTTTATGGAATCCAGCTGTGATAGCTATTCTATTTTGCTAAGAGTATTTTGAATACTTATTTTGAATATGAAGCAAAACTGTCCTGTTTTCATTTACAGAAGAGTTGAGTCCTCTCAAATGGTACTTTCAAGTAGATCTCCCTAGTGAGGGGGAATGAAGTGCTTCTTAAACACAGCCAGAAATCCAGCGCTATGCCCTGTTTATCATTGTCTCTCCATTTTATTGTTCAGTTACAGCTTTTCAGAAATACAGTGTTCTTACAGGAAATATGTTTATTATTTAAAGAACTAATGAGTAAGTGTTAGTAGAAAAAATACAAGAAATACTGATACATAAAACATTTTTACATTGGTTTTGATTTTACAAACTATTAGTATTTTCTTGTTAAGTATAGTGGTTGCCATTTTAGTTCTGGAAGTGTTTTTTACAGTGGTATGTGTACTTAAGCTACATGCAAAAGCAATAATCACATATATATGTATGTTTATTGCAGTCTGCATCCCTGTTTTTAACCGTGTAGAATAGGGTTTTGTTAGTTGTTTTCTTCTTTACAAAATAAAGAAGTGTAATAAACATTATTCAGAAGACTGGTCTTATTTATTCATTGAAATTAGAAAAAAAAAAATATATTTTTTAAAGTCTGTGTTTGCCTTTACTTTTAAAGATCAGGGTAGCAAGAAGCAGTTCTGGCATGCTCTAACTCAGCAGATGTGCTGACAGTCCTTTGCAATATACACAATTTATTAAATTTAAAAAAGCTATTTCTTTTCATTTCAAAGTCCTTCAGAGTTAATCTATTTACCTTTTCTTTCCCCCCTCTGTGGGCTATTTTCACTATCAAATCATGTATGCTTTCTCTGCCACTTGTTTAAATAATTCTTTAGTCTCATCTTCAGCCTCCCCCTACTTCTTTTCTGTCCTTGTTCCTCAAGTTTTTAAGTCAGGATTTTTGATTTTTTTTTGCCAGTTCTATCTATCTGTCTGGAGATGTTAAACACTTGCTATTTAGCTCCTTTTCATACCTTTACATAAAATTCTAAATCCTTATCAATAATTTTTAAAATTCCTAGAAAATGGTTGATAATGATGCAAATATGCAACATCCTGAAGGTTCAATCCTAGCCCTTGCTTCTCAAAAACAGCCACCAATAAGTATTGAAATTCACAGCTAAAAATGATTAATACTGCAGCAAAACATTAATTGTCACTGTACCAACACTCAAAAGCATGCATACATTTGTACTCTGACAATATCTGTGATTCTTTTGGTTTATACACAGTCACATAGACTCACACGAATTTGTTGGGCTCTCTGCAGAGAGAATGTTGAGAGCTGCAGCTGAAATGCATTTACTTCAGGATTAGCGCAGACCTCTGTCCATGATCATTTTAAACTTTATTTGTGCGTGGAAGTTGTCCAAAAAGGGAACAGAAAAGTCACAGCCAGTTCACCCAGTGCTGCCAAATCTGCTGTAGCAGGGACCCCTAAAAATGGGCTGTCACCCAGGGAGGGGACAGATGCAATGCAAAAGCATGGCTCTATTACTTGTCTTCCAGTTTTGTGTGAAGTAAGAGCTGTCTCACCTTAACAGAGAGCAATGTGTCGACAACTATTTGAGTTCCAGGCAAGCAATGTGGTCAGACTCCATATCTGGTATTCTTCTATTTGCAGAAAGAAGCAAACCCCCTGGGACAGGTTCCCATTATTCCCAATGCCGTTAGCAAGCTGCCCTGGCAGGGCGGTGACGAGCGTGCCATGGCTCTGCTTTAGGAAATCCAACCTGTTTTATATCAGCTCTCCTGTTTTTTTGGGGGAATCATGTGATTTAGGTAGAGCTAGAGCAAGCATAGCAGGCCCTTCCATCAAGTCCCAGAAAAATCACTTGCAAGCAGTTCATAGAAATTGTTCACTGAGCAATTTCAAATAATGAACATAGAAAATAAGGTGTCAGCAGGGAACTGCTCATGCATAATTTGGGAAAGGGGATAATTGTTCAGTGTGATTGAATAAATTGTTTACTGCGCACAGTTTAGATAACTTTAATGGCAAAAAATTTTACTCTGTCCTTATATCTCAGGATCATGTACCCTTTGTATAAACACCTACTTCAACCATCTGTTAAACTTTGAATTCTTTGACTGATTATTTTAGATGAAATTTGGCTCCTGGCTCTGAGCTGGCAACAATCAGTTACTATACTGTTAGTCAGATACCTGGAAGCTGTGGGATGTGGTGCTTCATACACAGGATTCAAACAAAAAGATAATCTCCTTGTATTAACAGGAGACGCCCTCCCTGCTGGTCTTGCATTGGAAGAATTTCCTGACTATACATCAGAAAGTGTCCATCAGAGGGCCTGACGTAAACATGCACCAGAATGCATATACTCCTGTTACATAAACCTCCAGAATACTAAAGAGCTGAGAGAGTATTTGTCTTTCACAATCTCTTCCATACAAATTTCCTTCTAATAAAACATAATTCTTGAGGATGCTTTCAGGCAAAACCCATATAAATAAATTTTCTGCAGAAAATATATGTGATTTTTCAGTTATATGGCACATAATTTCAGCAAGTGGGATGGGATTTCCTAGCGTATTTCGTCCCACTGCAGACAGTTGTCAAACACACACAGGATGAATTACTTTCTGAAGGAGCCCACTTACAGTGCCTATGGAGGGAATTTAAAAGATTAGTTTAGAGTAGATGCTGACTACGCTTCTTGAAACTATAAATGGAAACATTTCATAGATCTTGCCATTGTCTGAAAATAGCCCTGTCAGCCTGGCACATCTGGGATCCTGAATACAAAGCATTTGTTCTCTTTAGTGAAAACTTTGCCTAAAAAAGGCTGCGGCATTGGGCTCTCATTTGAAAGAGGCAGAGCGTTTCAAAAAAAGTTTCTTCCTCATCTGCTTAATAAAGTTTTTCAATTCCTGACTAGGCTAAACTGAGAGACAGGAGAGGGAGATTCAGGTCTCAGATGTGCTTCTGAACTCCTGCCTGTCCTCTTCTGAGGTCCAACACCTTCCTGCATTATCAGCAGGATGATATTTTCCCTGGAAGCCAGAAGAACAGGCAAGCACCAAGAGGTCAAGGTATACTGTTGAGGGTCACAAAGCTGGTTGCTGCAGATAAGGAACAACACTGAGCACTTCGCAACATCCGTGCGACATTTTCTACTGTGGACTGTGAAAAATAACTATATAATTGGAGAAAGTACTTTAACAGCAGAAGAAAGAGTCATAGCAAAGAAGCCTGCATCAATGAACAGCTGTAACACCATTAGACCTGTCTCTGCTAATGAAATGCATCAATTCAACACAAATCTACAAAAATTGATCTGTCTGCCCAAAGTCAATTCCTCCTTCTGTGTAAATGCAAACAGTTTTTATTTCTTGCCTCTGTCAGATTAATTTATATTAGCAGACTTCAAAGAACCTGCAGCTTGTTGACAAAGATAGGTTAAAGCAGTCTTTATAGTGATTTAACAGTAAGACATTAATTTAATTAAACCAGCCCATTCTCCTACAATACACGAGAGCTTTTTTTTTAAGGGGATAAATTCTACTTAGTACTTTTTACTTGGAGAATGTTTGTTATCTGTATAAGTATTGGTAATGTTATCTAATATTATCTGTAATACTGAAGGCCAATAATATCTCTCTTGGATTATGTGCTATTATCTTATATAAAATTAATGCCAGGGATTTTATTAGAGAAAGTTTTTCTTCTATGCACAGGTGCACACCACAGCACACGATCAGAGTCCATCAGAGCCACATCTGTGTGCTCCACCTGCTCATGGTCCTCCTGGAGAGACAGGATATAGAGGCAGCTCTCAAAACCTTTCTCATTTCCCTCTTCCTACTGACAACTGTACTGGTAGATACCACCATCTCCATTATCCATGTAGTCTTGGTTCTTACTGCCCTGCTGCAGAGGGGAAAGGGCATTTAATCACATATATACTGAAATATGAAGACCCCAAGAGACCAGCCACAATCAGGACAAAGCTCTACACTGCCCCATGGCTGCAAATACTATTAGCTTGTTGCCAAGCTTTCCTAGCTAACATTTTTTTTGCATTGGGCTAAGCACACGCTGTTTACCACCAAGGCTTCCTCCAAAATTAGAGAACTTGTAGGGTAATGAGAAACATACAAAGACTTTATAGAAGACACAGTCAGTACAACAGACTGTGCTTCTCCAATGCATAATGTTCAGTACCTCCTAGAAAATGCTTACACGTCAGGTTGGATTGGGATAGGAACTCTCTGACGGGCTGCTTTGTGCAGCTTTTGGAAGCTACTTGGCTTTGCTCCAGCAAGCGTAGCTGAATAGTATCAATCTCGAACACATGCTAGATGCTATCACTCATGACCATTCCTGTGGCCCTGCTATCCTGACTCATTCTTCCTACCCTTTTTCCAGCTCACTTACTCTGCATATCTCAGGAAAGAGAAGGTACATCCATAAAAATGGTGGGCCAATTGGAAGAACCATAGTGCCAAACCAAGTCCTTCATAATTATTTCATAATATATTTTTGAAAATCAGATCTTATACGAGGCAGCAGGACTCGTAAAAACCCTGTTCCCATGGCACACATTCCTGGAGAGATCCTGATCTCTTTTCCAAGGCGCAGAACCAAGAATAACTGTAACAAAGGCAGGACCTTCTCGGACACATGTTGATGTGTAGGTGTATAAACTGTTACTTCGAAAATGAATTGGGATTCTGTATGCTTTCCAAAAATTTTAAAGAATAATGCTGACAATATGCTCTTGGCTGCTGAAAAAGATAACCCCACTTTGTAGCTAGCTCATCAGAGTGTATTGAAAGGGTTTTTCTGCCTTGGCAGTCCTCATTTATCACTGACAGTCAGGTTTTGAGACAGGCTGGGATGCCTTTCATTACTGGGTGCTACTCGTCAGCCTCCCGAGGATGAAGGCACGCTCGGTGATTGCTTTGCCTGTGCTGCAAGACTGATGGTGCCGGCGGAGGCTGGACAGGACACGGGCAAAGCCGATGCCGACATGCGGGGACAGAAACGCCCCGCTTTGGAAGCACGCTGTTTCTGGGAGCTGTCAAACTGCCACACGAGCGAACTTGGTGACACTTCTTAAACATCATGCTCGTGACCAAGCAACCACAGCAGGTGCCGAGTTGCGAAGAGCAGTTTTATAAAGGCTGTTGAGGCTCCTTGACACACCATGTAGGGGCAATACTGCTTGCCACACGTTTAGGGGACAATTCAGCTCTTCTAATTTTAACCACCCAGCAGCTGGGCAGGCTGCCCGGGCGCGGGGCTCTTTTGCGCCGCACGGCTGCACCCCTGCGCGGTGGCCCTCCCCACCTGTGTTAGGCGCCTCGCTTGGGCACTGCCCGGTACCCAGAGGAGCCGACCTGGGTGGGGGTGCCCGGGGTGATGCTCGCAGGGGTGGCGGGGGCCGCTGCCGCCCCTCCCGGCCCGCCCGCAGCCCCGGGGCCGGCGGAGGC
>WEKY01035892.1:0-10317 GCA_013390045.1 Picathartes gymnocephalus
CTTCCCTTCCTTCCTTCCTTCCCCTTCCTTTTTTCAGACAATATCACACCCAAACTTTCCAGGCCCACACATTTTTATCCTGAAAGATGGAATGAATTAAACACTTTCTTGCATTCTGTACTGAGCTTGTCTTTAGGAGAAAGGAATTTTCATGTTATTTTCAAACAAGGAATATAGTTGCATGAAAATAATTTACTGAAGATTAATTCAGTCCAGTCTGAAAGTCCAATTAATTCATGTAATCAAAAAATTAAAAAGAGGTCTCATAATCAGTGCAGAATTTCACCTCATGATAGGAATGGAATAGAGGGAGGGAAGAGTCCTCAAGACTCGTTGGCTAAATATACCTAATCCTTTGGTTTATAAAATGAAGGAAACAGCCTGGTGCATGACAGTGAACAATTCATTTCCACTTGAATGAGTACAGCAAGAGAAAGTGCCCTTTTTAATCAGACAGATTAAATAGGAGCTGTTTCATGGCAAATCAGTGACTTCAACAATTAAAAAAGAAACTGGACATGAACACAGAACCTGTTCCAATTAGTTTCCATTAATGAGTTCCTTGAAGTAGTTTGTGGAAGCAGGAAACAAATGAAACAAAGAATATTTGTAATATGTTTTTCATTATCTTAAATACCTTACTTTCTTGAAGAATCTTAATAGCAGCTCTCTGAGTCTGAAACTAATTTAGATGCTCATATTCATATTATCTACTCTTCCCCTCACGCCCTGCCTTAGCTGATGCTTATGTCTTAGAATCTCATTCCACTTTTTAGCATATGGACAAAACATACCCTTTTCACATTTACTTACCAAATTGTGCTCTGTGTGTGTTTGTGTGTGTGTGTGTGTGTGTGTGTTTTTCTAGGGATGAGGTATCCAGGGAGAGTGAGGATCCAGGAGTACTTGTTGGATGGACTGTGTGTGTGCAGGGCCAGCTCCTGGGGGATCATTACTGGGTGAGAGTGGGGCTCTGTAACCTTTGCTGGAGATTCCCAAATGATCTTGGCTCAGAATGTCCCTAGACATTGCTATGAAGCTTCAGAAACTATATGAACAATCTGATGGTATGAATTTTTTTTGACCAGTACAAAGTCTCTCCACCCCCCTTTTATTTTTCAGTTGTTGTTCTTGTTGTTTTTGTTGTTGTTGTGTTTGTTTGTTTGTTTTGGCTTGGTTTGGGGTTTTTTTTTTGTTTGTTTTTTCTTTTTTTCTTTTTTTTTTTTAAGATTGGTTGTGGGGTTTTGTTGGTGTGGGATTTTTTTGTTGTTGTTTTGGGGTTTTTATGTTTTTTGTTTGGTTTGGTTTGGTTTTTTTTTTGTGTGTGTTTTTGTTGGTTTGCTTTGCTTTGCTTTGCTCTGCTTTGTGTATAGAGATTTACCCACCAAGACCCCAAGTGGGTACACCCAGATACCCATAGCCATCATGACTTCACCAGACAGACTGTTCCTATTAACTTTCAGCTGTGATTGTCTTTTCTGTAATACAAATTGGATTTGTTGCTATGCTTGGTGTATGAGCAAATCCTGCATCTCTTCCTACCTGGTTCAATTATGTCTCTCCATGCTTCCCATCATGGCAACACTGTCTGCTTTAAAGAATCTCAAGAAAAAGCTGAAGAGACATTCATGGTAATCTTCCTATTTTCCAAAATTAAACTAAACTCCTGCTACTTATTAGTTGCTACCTTGTTTTCCCCAGTTCATTGTGCAGAGGGTCCTCCTGTACTGGTAAAGGAGACAGAGTACTGCTCCTTCTGCTAAACTTCCTTTTGGCTCAAAACTTCTTTTCCACTGTGCTTGCTTTTTTTGCCTTTGATGATATCTGTTCATAAAAGTGTACTGAGTACTAAATAGTAGTCTCCTATTGTATATTCCCAACTTTAAGGCAAAAAGCAAAATACATGCCTCAAGTCTCAGAAATCTTAGCCTCCTCTCTTGATTTGTCATAAATATGAGCAATTGCTTTTTCAAATTTTTATTTCTTTTTATCTCTAACCTTTAATTGGGAAAAAGACAATTGACTTTTTGTGTTGTTGTTGCTGCTGTTTACTTATTTCTTCATCCCCAAACCCGTATTTCAACGTAACACGCCTTCAACTGGTTTCAGAAAGGAGCTTATAAGGTACAATAATTCCTTCTTCTGTAGGTCTCTAAACCTCACTTGTGGAACAGCTTATTTTGGAACCTCCCACAGAGGATATAGGTGAAATTTTCCGTGTGGGAAATTCTGTTTGGGGTCAGATAGCACACGGCCTGCCGCAGGCCCTGTGCAGGTGGACATATGTGCTGTGAATGCAGTCTTAGTTCTCACCCTTCACTCCAAACCCTCTTCTTTCTATGCAAATTTTCAGCGCTTTGAATTCCCTGCTTTCACCCACACATGCCTAAGAGTTAAACAAACTTCAGAGGGCAAGCACATTTTGTTCATCTCTTGCAGACAGTGAGGTAAACACTGCAAATGTGCAAAAACATTATTTCAGACTAGACATAAAAGCAACTCTAGAATCCATAAGGTCCAGCACCAACCCAAGCAAATGGCCCCATTCCCAATGCAAATTAAATTCCTTTTTTTTTTCAACAAGAAAGACACTAAAGTGAAAATGAAATGCTCATTGAGGTGCTTTTGTGTTCATTATGTATGAGATAGCTATACTGGAGAATCTCACTTAAATATTAATTTCTTTATGTTGCAAAAATGGATTGTTTGTCCCAGCATCTCAAATGCATAAAATTTTAAGAATAAAAATTTTGAACCCTTGACCCTGTGTTCCTGTGCTGTAAGAGACTCCATTTTTTTATCCTATTTTTTCAGACTCCAGCTCTGTCTCTAATGCAAATATAATGTTGCTTCATCAAACTAGTATTATTGTAATTGCATTTTAAGACCCCCTGTTTTGGTGAATGAGAATTCTGCTATTCTAGTCTGGCCTGAGCTAGAGTTTGACAAGCAACAGATCAATATTGGGGTAATTCTCTTTATATTTGGAAGAGTCTTTTATTATGAGGTAGAGTTAACAAATATGGAAATTACTGGAAACTAAATACTCCCCCAGAGGAGCTACAGAACTTGAAATTCTATTCGAGACCTGTTTGTTGTGGTTTGCTTGATATGCACAGCATAAAATGTAGCAAGCCAAGCATCTGCTAAGAAAAATATACGGAATGAAAATGCAGAGAGCCTTCCCTCTTCCTGCTCTCACAGTTTGGCAGGAAAGGTAAAAGTCTGTATCCTTTCTGTGCCTCAGAACTCTCTACCCTGAAATAAACACAACAGTGCAATCAAGGCTTTACCCCTCTACCACTGAATTCACAGAGCTGAGGAAAATCATCAGCATAGTTATAAACATGACATCCTAACTGGGGACTTTGAGTCTAGTAATGAAAAATATATAATAAGGTTTAGAAACAAAACCACTGGTAGAGATTTAAAGCTAGGAGGTCTCTCTGTAAGAGTGGGCAGGGTTAATTATAAGAAAAATAATGAGGTTTCTGTATGCACTGTCAAGAACTTTTATTTATTCTTATGCTTCTCAAGATTCCATTGAACATGTTGTGCCTGCTTTTGGCAGCTGAACCGTGTTCATTCTTTGCACAGGGCATCTGTATCTAGCAAAGATATGAGAATGCAGATAGAAATGAATCTCTATGCACCATGTTTGATTTGATGTCACTAGAGAAACCTCAACATCTGTTATGCAAACTGCTATGGAAGAATTCAGCTTTTACCCATACAACTCTCATAGGCATTCTTCTGTCTGCATTCTTTCTTACTCTAAAGAGTGTCTCCTCAGGAAATTTGCTGACAGTTCAGAGCTGTGAGGAGTGGCCAATACCCCAGAGGGCTGTGCAGCCCTTCAGAACTTTCTCTCAGTGGGTTGGAGAGATGGAGAGAGAGGAACCTCCTGAAATTCAACAGAGGCAAATGCAGGGTTCTGCACATGGGGAAAAATAAAGACACACAGCAATACAGGCTGGGCTGACTTGCTGGAAAGCAGCTCTGTAGAGAAGGACCTGGGGGCCCTGGTGAACAACAAGCTGCCCATGAGCCAGCAGTGTGTCCTTGTGGCCAAGAAGGCCAACGGTGTCCTGAGGTGCATTTTCAGCAGGTCAAGGGTGGTGATCCTCAGCTCTTGTGAGGCCACATCTGAAGTGCTGTGTGCAGTTCTGGGCTCTTCAGTACGAGAGAGATATGGAGCTCCTGGAGCAGGTCCAACAGAACGTGAAAAAGATGATTAGGGGACTGGAGCAACTCTCTTTCAAGGAAAGGCTGACAGAGTTGGTTTGTTCAGCCTCGAGAAGAGACTGAAGGGAAGGTGGAGTCTAGAGGATGAAGCCAGGCTCTTATTGGTGGTGCCAAGCACTAGGACAAGAGGCAACAGGCAGAAACCGATGCACGGGAAATTCCACCTGAGCACGACGAACTTTACTATTCAGGTGATGGAACACTGGAACAGATTTCCCAGAGAGGTTGTGTAGTCTCCCTCACTGAATATAACTCACAAACTATCAAGGCACAATCCTGTGCAGTGTTCTCGAGCATGACCCTGCTTGTGCAGGGGGGTTGGACCACTTTCCAACCTTACCCATTCTCTGATTATCTGATTCTGCAAAGGAGTAGATGAAGAGGAAAGGTGTTCTTAGCTTCAATGTGATCTGAAAAGGAATAGGAGTGCCATGAGTTTATCACTGAGTATCCATCCGTTTATACTTGCATGCTCTGTGAGTGCTGAAAATGCCTGTTTAAAAGAATATTTGACATTTGTGTTCTCCAGTGCAAGGATCTTAGGCCATGCTGTGGGGCATAGCATCCCAAGAGGACTTTGAAAGCACAGATGGTCTCAGAAAAAGGCATCAGTGCTTTGCCTGCTCAGGCCTGTGGACCTTGGTTTCCCTTGAAAGGAAGGTATTAATGTCACTATACGCTACCTATTCCAAAATATCCCTTGATTATACATCACTGAGGTATTGCATAACAACTAATATCCAGTAATATCACTGGTAATGCGAAAAGATTTTGAAAAATATTGTGAAATAAAAATACTTCTGCTTTTATAGATATAGATACAGAATTTAATAATACAAACAGAAACAGTTCATGTGCTTCAAGTTTTAAGTGTATTTCAAACATATTATCTCAGAAAAAGGAACTAGGAGGATTTTTAAATCCTTTTATAGACACCTTATTTGTCATAGAAAAGGGACAGTGACCTAATGTCACAAGGTCATCTAAAATTTCAGGCCAACTGATCTTTCCAGTCAGATATCAGTCCTTCAGTGGACACATAACTATGTGATGTCTGCTTCCAATGCTTGCTGCAAGGATTTTTTTCCACATTTGCCTCAAATGCTGATGGCTCTGGGGGTAAGTGAATGAAGGATCTGCAGCAGAAATGCTAGGGAATGAATTGCTGACAATCAGCTCTCTAACTAGTTTTGAAAATGTATGCATGTACTTCTATCTCAGCAGAGTAACGAATAAAGTGCATAGACGTTAGAGTGTTATTGCCTTTTCTACATCTTGTCAGCAGTTTGTGATATGGAGTGTGTATGTGTTTCTGAATCGTGCAGATAGTGCCTGCCATGAATAAATATTTTGGCAGGGTAAGATTGCAGTCTTATGAGCCTTAATTTGCATTTTTTGTCTGCAAAAGCCATCAGTGTGCATACCTTGTATACAACTCTTTTTTTTCTGCAGTACTATTGTTATTACAGAGTACTTAGTGATGCTTTCCCAGTCGTATTACTCAAACAACTGGCAGGTGGTTTGTTCTACAGATGGATAAACTCTCATGCATGGTAAGTTGCAAGTATCTAGTAGAAGTGTTTTGTCCCATCTTTGTTGACCATCCAGCCATCTGCTTGATTTTCTTTAAAGTATGGCCCATGGTGATTTGACAGAAAGTGAAAGCGGTGTGGTATTTGTATTAAGGTGTTTAATCATCCCTGTAACATCCCAGCAAACCCTTACTTGCCGAAATCTAAATTAGTTGGGCAGATGTATAGACTGGGATGTATTCCAGATATTCTTTAAATAAATATAACCTTTAAAAGGTTCAATACCAGCTGTAGTACAAGTGTGATCCTTGACTGCATAATCATCAAATACTACCAAGGAGGTGCTTTGCATAACATAGTGATGAGGAATTCAGACACTTGAAGGGAAGGAAAAATCATAAGATCCCAGCAGTCAGTCTTGTTCCACACTCTTTGAGGCACTTAAATCTCAGGATGATACAGCACTCATATCTACAGCAATGTTAGCTAGCTCATCCAGGTATCAGGAACATGCATTTCTAAAGATTAGTCTTTAAAATAATTCATTTGAAGTAATTTATTGAATAAAAGAATTCATACAGGTATATTAAGACACCACCTGTGTCTCAAGAAACCAGTGGGACACAGAAGGTTGGATGACTGTGTAGAGAAGTATTGGTGTATAGCTGCACTAGCTTAGACTGTTTTCTGGTGTATGTCCTTTATTGCAAGTCTTTGGAGGGTATGTGTCCTATGATCTGATCTGATCTGATCCAAATGGTTTTTGTTCCCATTCCACAGCTGAGCTACTATATGGCAATAATCATACTATTATGTATGATAATCATACATATTATGTATGTTGCTCTTATTTTTCCTTCTATATGGAGTGTATTATTTCTGGGTCAAGTTGTATCTCCACCTGTGTATTTATTTGCTCAGTGCCTGGCAGAAAGGAGCTGTGATTTCAAAGGGTGCTTAGGACAATATTAAAGTATAAATGCTACTTTATATCCCTTATGTAAAGCTTTAAACAGTGGCCTGGGAACTCCTAAATCTGTTAAGAGAAGAAAATATAATAATTAACCACTCTTCAGGAAATTCAGATATTTTTATCTGTATTTTTGGTGCTTAGGGGGATTGTTTTTTTTTCAAGATATCTCCTGTTTTGCTAAATGAAGAGCTGGAAATAGGAAGATAAATTGTCAGGAGAGAACATTGTAACATAGCATTTAATTTTGTTTTTTAATATGTCATTATTCCTATCATAATTTTTGTTCAAGGATTATTTCTAGAGAAAAATAGGATAGGTTCCATACATAACACTCTGTTGAATATACAAATCTTACAGAGGTGTCTGGCTCTAAATTTTACATATCTCTTAACTAACATAGTTTCACAAGGTCTTTGGAAGCTGACGAAGGAATCACATCCTCTTAGCTCTGGATTCTCCTTTATCCTCTTTTCTCAGCAAATCTCTGACTAAAACAGTCAGTCATTCACATGAGTAAGTGGCAAAACAGTGAAGAATGTTATCTGTAGAGATTTTCTTGTTTTAACAGATACTTTTTTACTAGAAAAATCCCATAACACAAATGAAAATATTGGAATCCAAAGAGCTGGTTGTATGATTTTGTTTCTGTGGCTTACTCAGCTTCAATAAAAATGCATAAAAGCAAAGCAACAGATTCACTCTGCAAAATCAGTACAGTTCTAAATTGTGCCTATACCCATTTTATAAATTATTCTGTTTGAAAACTTGTTTTACATATGATGGCTTTCATATCCACCTTCCTGAAAAACACCTGTGTTGTAGTGAAAACAAGGCAAAGAACCATTTTCTTTCTCAAAAATTAAATTGTTTTTCTTAACACTTTAGCTTTGGATTGTTGCACTAAACACATATTTAGCTTTTTCTCTTGCCGCTGCTAAGGGTCTGCTTCATGCACTGGTTAAAGAACTGCGGTGCCTGAGATGAAGACTCACCCCATCCCTGCTATTTGAGCTCCTTGACCACCAGAGCTGATCACGCAATCTCACTTGGAAATGCTTGTACTTTAAAACAACTAGTCAGCTCTGCACTTCTTAACTTCTGTTTATTGCCATTGCAAAGTAGCTTCATCTTTTAGATTCCTCATTGACTGGGTCAGTAAGATTCCAAGTTGTAAGGAAAATACATTCATTTAATGATTAATGAGGTAAAAAAGCTTCAACTAAATTACTAAGAAACAGAGCAGGAAAGTTGAAAACTGTGCTTAAATTGCTGTCGTAGGTCATTAAGTATATTTTTCTGTGCTAAAAATCTCAGAAGTTATTAAATGTGTTTGTGGAAGCAAGAAATTGGACCATTAAAATTTTCCATTCTCACAAAGTAAAAAAGTGGTTACAAGGCTTAGAGAGTTTTTGATATGACATTTGGTCAGCTTAGAGCTCAAACAAATGCAGGGTCTTTGACATCACTTTAATACTTGGATAACTTTCTATATGCAGGTTTTCCTTTTTGAACTTGAGAGCGCTACTCTGGGTAGGAGTGATTAGCAAACAAATGGATTTGCTGAACAAAAATTTTACAACAAGCTCCATTCTTCTTCAAATAAAGGATCTGGGTTGTTCCTCAACTGTCCCATCTCCTTCTTTCCATTCCCCTTTTCCAGTCCAAAACACACTGATTCCAGTTTGTGCAACAGAAAGTATTTGATTTATAAAACAAATATAGTTTTTGCTCATGTCCTTAGTTTTTCTTCTCTTTTGCTGAGCCAGACCGGCTGTCCAGACCTATGTGTCAAGGCAATTGAAACTGCCTCTCACTGAAATCATTTGGAGCAAGCAGAAAAATCAACTCGACGTTCAGTTGTAATCTTAATATGGAAATATATCAATGCTGATGAAGTTTATCATTGCTTCCAAAAATTACGGAATCAATCCAAGACTTGTACATCAGCTTCTTGCAACCGAGTTGCACTCTAATGGCTGGAACGGACAGTAAATCACATTTTCATAACTGTCTCTAAAAGTTTAGAAGACTGGTAATTACCTTATCTTTTCACTTTTCCATTTATTATCTCTATCAGAGCAGGGAAAATGACACCTGAGAACATAAGTTTCTGGTCTTGTTCACGCTAAAATATTTTTGAAAGCAAAGGAGAATCTTAAATAGAAATTTGTTCTACATGGTTGGAAATCCAGGATGATGGAGCTCACAGGAGACCTCTGTAAAAAGACTGATTTTGGCTCATATGACTTATCAGGTGCTCAGATGTGATGATTATTAGCAGGATCAGTCACAAATATTAACCTTTCATGAAATTTTAGTGGACTGGCAAAGTCTGATTCTACCATCTTGGTGACTAATTTAAAAAACCATAAGATTACTTTTCTACTTTACACAGTTGTCCAGTGTCTGCATAGATGCTTACAGAGGTTCATTGGATGCATATATGGATTAAAAATCAAATGTTTTATTAATATTTTCATGTGGGAAGCTGAACATCTTAAGATAATCTGCTCTATATGTGTTGAGACACTGAAAAATGACACAACACTACCAAGTCCACCTTCCAGTCATGTCCAGAACATCATCACAGGTTATCCTGATGTATTGTGAAAGTTAGAACGCTGGCAACGATTTCAAGGCTTGAAAACTGTGTTTGACTTTAGAAGGAAGGCAAAGCCTCAAAAGAAACATTATAATCTGATAAAATGTAGACCTATTTTTGTGATAGTTTATTTTATACTAGAATGTAAAGTTTTAAAGAATGTGGGAATGTATCTATTTGTTCCCATTAAGGAACTTGTACTACACTCTTATATTTACAGTCAGAATACTTCTGTTGTGAAACATCAAAGAGAAATTCAGGTCTCTGTAATCATTAAAATCAATTTTCCTAAAAAGCACCTACTGTTGTACTTCTCAAGGAAGGCTCCATGCAATCAATAGAGAGAGCCCTTCTAATGGAAGTGGCCTTTGCAGCATGCTTCTTTAAAGCTTTTTGTTTGTATAAGAATCATCATAATAATCATATATAGCATGTGTACATTTGTCAAGGTCAATAAAAGAAACCAATCTATTGTAATTTATTTTCAGTGAATTTCACTACATGTATCTTAGCGTTAACAGGTTCTAAAAATAAATGTATTCAATTATGATATTTCACTGGTTGTATAAAAAAGGACAATGTTGTTTTAAAAGTGTACTTATGGGAACTATATTGACTTTTCTATCTATCAATCAGAGACACTGGGATCAACGGCAGACCAAATTTCTCGGCTCCAATAGGCAGCAGAATGTAGTTCTTGTCTAGGAATATCTGTATTATCCGCATATCCTGTAGGCTAGCTAAAAGAAATTCATTGCATCTGCCTGTTTTCTGTACAACATTTGTGAAGAACTGATGTAAATATTTAATACTTCTAAGAATGCAGTGTAATATTCAAGAACTTGACTATGTCCAATCACATTAATAGATTCAAATCCCACATGTCCGTGGTTGGCTGTGTATTCATAGAAGAGAAAAAGGCGCTGAGATGTTGTGTTCCTGCAAGCAAGTTAGCCTGGCTTCAT
>WEKY01035902.1:0-11661 GCA_013390045.1 Picathartes gymnocephalus
TATAAATATAAATATATATATAAGAATATACACACACACTTTAAAGAAAACCAATGTCTTGACATTAACCTTTCAACATTACTTACTCAAATCCTCACGATATTGTGGAAGAACCCGTTATCTTCTTTGTCACAATTTATGACTCAAACAGCTTAAAAAAGTAGTCCCATTCATATGAATTTTTTTCCAGACTCTTCATAATTTTTTTCCTAATTTTTCTACAGAGAAAATATCACTTTAAAAGCACAAAAAACCCCAGACAAACCCAAAAAAACACCCCCCCAAACCCCCCCAAAAAACCCCAAACCAAACCAAACCAAACCAATAAACAAACAAACAAACAAAACAAAACAAAACAAAACCCCAAAAATCCCAAAGCCAAACCCCACTGTGGGGAGATTTTGTGTCAGGAAGTAAAATAACCTGAGTGAGAGCAGAGTTCCCTAAATTTCAATGTGTAAGTGTAACATTATGCTACATAAGTAGACTAGAATAGATAAACATAAATTCTAAAGCTGGCTGCACCAGCCTTGAAAGGCTGTAATTAAGGTGAAGAAAGTCCAGGGAATGATCTCTAAGGAAATAAAAAAAATGAATGAAAGAAGAAACCATTTCTCCGCAGTACATTATTCCACAATAATTAACATTTTTTTATCGCCGCATATATATCTCCAATTAGCTCTGTGAAAACTGGGGTCTGAGTTAATTGATTCTGTTATACTTGTGTAAATCTCAGCTAATTCCGTGTGCTTCAGCAAAGCTGCTCTGGTGAAGCTGATGGCAGGATCTGGTCAGCCATATGGACAGCTTTGATCATCCTAAACTGCTCATTTAGGAATGTACAGTAACTAACACAGATTAATACAAGTGTTTAGCTGCAAAATAAGAAAAAAATAAAAGATTTCCTATCCCCCTGCATGTAAAAATACCGTCTGAGCGTTCTATTATATAGGTACCTTCTAATAAAGTGAAAGGATAAATTTTGATTTGGAAGTTTGTCCTTAAACCAACACAGTTTTGTACTAGATCTGACTTTTTATTTTATTTTACATAAGGTTCAGAAATCCCAATGTATATTCTATCTAGCAAAGACTGAGACAATTACAGAAGATGGCCTAACATAGGAATTAAATATATATATATACACACGTGTATACAGCCACATACTGGCAGTGGTATTACCAGCAAAACTTATCAGGAAATATTACTGAATATGCATTCTTAACTTCCTTGTCTTCATCCGATGCAAATTACTAAATTTATTGAAATTTCAGTAATTTGATCCATTTCTCCTGAGAATGCATATTTCTTATGATTTGGAAGGGAATGCTGCTTTGATAAGATTTTTCTCACCTTTCAGAACCTTTACATGCATTTTTGTACAAAGTATAGAACTGTTAATTTGGAAAAATCTGCTGGTGTTTGTGCTTTCCTTCTCAGACTCTGAACTACTTTGGGAAACCTTGACAATGTGTCGTTTTCAAAGCAGCTAAGCCATGTTCCTCTGTGATAAAACACCTTTTGAAGAACATGTTGAAGGCTTTTCCCCTTCAAATATTCTTCTTCTTCCTAATTAGCTGGAAAAAGAAAACAAACGCGGAAACATTAAAAAATGACACAAAAAATCCCAAAGTTTTCAGCGCATACAGATTGCTCTGCTGCCTTTCTCTTTGGCAGAAAGATATCTCAGGTTCCCACAACGAACAAGAGCGCTCGAAGCTGCTGGGCTCGACGGGGATTAAACTCAAGTCTAACAATTCCAGCTTAAATCTCCTTAGCCAAGCAGATAAAATTAAACGTTCTGGTGACAGCAAGAGGGGTGGAAGGGTGGCGGTGGGGCATTCAGCTTCTCTTTGTTACGGATTTGGGGCTGAGATGAGAGCTGAGGGACAGGAGAGGAGCAAACACCGGGGCTTTAGGAAATAGAAACTGGGGTCTTGTTTGCTTTCCCGCTTTTCTCTCATTACTTCTGCTCTTCTCCAGGGCTTTCCTGTGAAAACCCCACCCCTAACCAGCAGCAGAATTGATTTAGAATTAATTTAGAACACTGGTGTTTATCATAAATGCAATTTTGAAGGTAGATTTAGTAATAATCACCTGTAATTATAAAGCAGTTCTTCAACATCTTGTTACACCAGTGCCTTTTTCATGACATACATTCTTGCTAAGACTGAGCCAGTTACCACGAGCCCTTTCTAATTGAGTATTATTTCCATTTTAAAGCGGAAAACACAGTTGCTCATGTTTATTTCGGGCAAAGATATTACAGATATCAAAAGTGTACAGAGCTATCAGGCTAAAAATCTGAATGAGATTTTTCTTTTGAATGATAGCTTGCATATGATATTAAAAGAGGTGAAAAAAAAAAATCTGAAAAACATGCTGAAGGTTGTTTGGAAAATAAACAGAACAAAAAATAGAAGCTAAGAGTGTTTCCTTCCTAGGGATAGCTGGCAGGTTACAGACTATTCCAGCTGGCAGGAAGCCACACGTTTATGGACTCTTGATGTAATTTAGTTCTGCCCATAAATAACAGGGGTTGATTTCTAACTTTAAAACTGCTAAAGCAACAGAAAGCTTCAAAAATCAACCCCCACCTCAGCTGTGCTCCCGACATTCTTCCTGAGGTAAGCAGGAGAGGCCATTTGATGGCCTTGTTTCTTTGGAGCCAGCACCTGCCTTAGATATTGATTTTCTTACCGAGGTGTGAGCTTGCAGGAGGTGAAAAGTTCTGTGGTGTGCAGCTCCTAAATGTGGAGGCACACAGTGCACATGGCATTATTTGAGTTCTTAGTGGAAAACAGCCTCAAGAAACAAATGGTTCTGGTCCTAGTAAGGCCTCTCAAAATGTCTCTGAGCCCCAGATTGAACTGTCAGAGCTCAGTACTGCCAGGGAGCTCTCTCTCTCTCACCTGTGAGCCCAGCAGACACTCGATTTTCCAGCCTTGCAGCTGGAAGTGGCTGGGCTGTTAAGGAACACAAAGGTCGCTTCTCCAAGAGGTCCAAGGAGAGGTCCAGCACTAAGGAAGGAGGTCGGCATATTTTTCTCCTATTTTTTAACAGCTAAAAAACCTGTTTTATTTAACAGTTTTAACTTGTGACATCCAAACCTTTCCACTTCTTCAATTCAACTTCAGTTTAGGGTGCAAGCCCAGGTACAAAGATCCCTTGGGCCAGGACTCTCATATGGCTCAGATAAAATGCCCAATATATTCATGCTACACCAAAACATAATATTTTTCCTTTCTGTATTAGAAGAAGGTGAAAAAAAAAAAAAAGGTTATCTGGCTTTCTAGAGCACCCTCTGAAGGAGCCAGCAGATTTTTGTTGTTTTCCTCCATGAAGAAATAATACTTTGACTGACACAGCATATTAAGGTATTGCACCTACCCTATCCACCTGAAATGACAACTTAATCTTTTTCATAATTACAATTTTTTTAATGTTTGCTGAAAACCAGGAGGTCAGCAATAGCTCCTGCAAAATACCAGTCCTGTTAATTTGAGACCTGATCCTTCAGGTAAAACTGGTTTTCCAAACACCCTTAACACATGTTTGCTGATTATCCAGCTGGTATCTTTGTTCCCTTTGTCACGGTACTTGGTCTTTCAATTAGAAAGCTTCATGAATTATCAACAATTTTGATTTAGCCTGTAGGAAAAAAAAAAAAAGGCCTACAAAACACCAAGAAAGAAAACCCAAAAAACGCCCCCCTCAGAACGCCCAAGTAAACAAATGAAAAGAGAAACCCACCAAACTGCACGTCCCTTTATTCCATAGTGATTCAAATATTGATCTGCCAAAGGACAGAATGTATTTGCTGAATGACAAGTACATTCATAAAATGCATAGATGCACAATTTCTAAGCCAACACTGGTTTGGTTTTTTTTTGGCTTTTTTCATTTATTTTTTTCTAATATGTACTAAATCAGCATTTTTCCAGCAACAATCAGAAATGAACTGAGCATCCTACCTAAGTCAGGTGATGTTTGTGATCTTTAGGGAGGCCTTTATGGTGCCTTGGGAAGAAGAAACGTTTTGTGGATGTGAGATGCTCCTTAATCCAAGCTGCTGTCTGGGATCTCAGCCCTTGGAGCCTTGTCAGCTCCTGAGGCCCAGGACTGAGCAGTCTGTGCTGGCTCTGCCTGGAGCAGCTTGGCTGGACCCTCCTGAGGTCGCTACAAACCCCATTCATTTCAAAATTATGTAATTATGTTTTAGAAATTAACACACTATTTGTGAGGAGTTTTAGGGTTTTTTCCAAGTTGTCTTTTTACAGCTGGGTAGCATAAATAGTCTGAATATTCCTCTGATAAAATCACCCAACTCTATTGATGTTAGTGATGGAGAGCATGAGCTGATTTATACCAGCTTTGTTTGTCATACAGAAATCTCCTTTCACATTTGGGACACGATCCTTGAATTAGAGAGTTTTATTTATAAATTTTATTTTTACACTTTACACTTTATGGTGCCTTGGGAAGAAGAAACATTTCCTGGATNTTATTTCTACACTTTACACTTTATGGTGCCTTGGGAAGAAGAAACATTTCCTGGATGCGAGATGCTCCTTAATCCAAGCTGCTGTCTGGGATCTCAGCCCTTGGAGCCTTGTCAGCTCCTGAGGCCCAGGACTGAGCAGTCTGTGCTGGCTCTGCCTGGAGCAGCTTGGCTGGACCCTCCTGAGGTCGCTACAAACCCCATTCATTTTAAAATTATGTAATTATGTTTTAGAAATTAACACACTATTTGTCAGGAATTTTAGGGTTTTTTTCCAATTTGTCTTTTTACAGCTGGGTAGCATAAATAGTCTGAATAGTCCTCTGATAAAATCACCCAACTCTATTGATGTTAGTGATGGAAAGTTTGAGCTGATTTGTACCAGCTTTGTTTGTCATACAAAAATCTCCTTTCACATTTGGGACACGATCCTCAAATAAGAGAGTTTTATTTATACATTTTACTTATACACTTTACGTGACAATAATCACCATGACAGCCAGAGGGATGCACTGCACCCACCTCCCTTCATAGGTTAACTGCAACAGAAATACCTAAAAACCTCCTCCATGCAGTTATTTTCCAATTCATGGAGAGTGCCCCAATCCTTTACTGTGTTATTAACAAGTTGCTGCTGGTGAGGGAAGTACCATCATTATTCACTTCTGCCATTCAGAGGAGCTGTTATGTCGTGGTCAGCTATAAACCCTAAATGTTTATAATTTAATTTATTTATAAATGTTTATAATTATAGCTATCTTTCTTCAGACTACTGGGGACACAAGCATCACAAAGTCACCCTGGGCCTTCCAGCTCCTAGTTTCCCTGGAGCACAGGACTGCTGCTGTAAGGGCAAGAACAACAGACCCTTTCATACCAGCTTATTTCATTTATTTTGTTATTCCCCCACACTGGGTTATGCAAAATGAAGAACAAATATTACTGGAAGTGTGAACTATAGAGAAGAAATTGCACCTACCCTACCCACCTGAAACAACAACTTGATCTTTTTCAAAATTACAATTTTTTTTTATGTTTGTTGAAAACCAGGAGGTCAGGAATAGCTCCTGCAACATTCCAGAGCTATCCTGAGCTGTGGGTATGAGGAAGCTCACTTCACACATATTTTGCACTTCACCAAAATTTGGATGACACACGTTTATATCTGGTTATAGATGTGTCCAAATACCCTCCCTGGAAAGCTTCTTTTACTCCCTCCCAAGGTCTAATTCATTTTCTCATGCTGTATTTATTCATCATTCTGATCTGCTTGGTGAGCATCCAACCCTGTGTTCAGCCACAGCTGTGTCCTCATTTCCACATCCCCCAAAGCCTACATCTTGATGGGAATGAAACACCAGGTTTGAACTGCACAGGGCCACGCCTGCAGGAATTATTTGTCGCTGATAATAAAAATGGGGTGGAAAAATGACCTCCTAAACACACACCTTACTAAATTCACAGTCAAGACATCAAGATGCACTTTTTCTCTTGTGACTTTCACATTGTTGCTTAAAGCATCCACAGCTGCTCTAAAATAAGTGTCTGAACCTACCCAGTCATCTGCAGCAGCACCTCGTGAACCTTGAAAAGATCAGAAAGGGCTCAATTCTATTTAATTATTTTCCCCATAACTCTTTTCCCACATTCTATATTTTGAGGCAAATAAATTAAAATATTATAAAAGAGAAAACTTTTCATCTTTGGTGAAATGGAGAAGAACATATGAGGACAGTGAAAGCAGAAAGTGGCAGGAAGTTTTTTCACCTTTATTCACTTAAGCTCTTTATTTTTTTTTTTCTTCATTTGAGATGTGAGGAAGGGAAGGGGCCTCAACTGACCTAGGAAACAAGAGGAAATTTCCTATTTCTCCGTGAAAACTAGATATTGAAAACCAGCATGCAAACTGGTTAATGACAATGCATCCTCAAAGCTGCCATTTCCTTCTGCAAGAATCACCTGGGTCACCTGGGGTAGTGGGAGGTGTCCCTGCCCATGGCAGGGATGGAACAAGATGAACTTTTACGTGCCTTCCAACACAAACCATTTTTTTTTTTCCATGATTGGTGCCCTCTTCATTCACCCCATCAATGGAGAATCAGTTTTCTAAAAGATACTTGATTCCATTTTCATTACTGGCATAGCAGCTTTTTAAGTGGCTTCTTGCAGGGCTTCCCTGTGCGTGAAGGGTTGTACTGAGCGACCTCATTTTAGACACAGAGGTAAGAAAACAAATAATTAAAAAATTGGTTGTTCTCTAGGAGAAGCTGTGGCAAGAGCACAGTCTTAGGTCTCTTGCAATTCAATATGGTGCATCCTACATGAAGTTGCATGTTTAGAACATAAAGAGAGAGGTCCATGTGCCTTTTCTCAGGTTCAGGAACCATTGGCTTTGTTTTTCTGTTCGTTGTCCTCCAAGAGAACATCTCTGTGGGTTTGCATTCAGTGATTACATTTGAGAATAGCCCAGATCTCTGCCATTTGCTGATGCAAAAGGGTGCATTCCTCACTCCTAAGCAATTTTCAAGAAAGTACATAACTGACAATGAATTTCATTGAATTCATAATTTCACTCAAACTTCTGCAGCGCCTACACAAGGTTAAATCAGATTGAAATACAATGCACAAAGCATTAATACCGAGGAAAAGTCCTATATTTCTTTTATTCCGTAATATAACCTTCTAAAAGTCAGTTTATGTGATAGTAATCTTTCTGATATATCTCAAAGAAAATAAGAAATAAAAGCTTGAAAGCTGCCTGGGAATTTTTACTGTTTTTAAAACTCTGTCCTGTTTTAAGCCTGAAGTCCTCTTAAAATTGATATATTCTTTCATCTTAAAGCATCCTTAATTACAGTCAGAAAAAATGGAGATTGAATGAGTTCTGCATAAGCAGTGTAAATAGAGGACAAATTTGGGAGTATATTTATGCGACAATTAAATTTACAGTATTCTGAATAAATCATTCCAATTTATCTTGAATTATTTTGAAGTGAAATGTGAGGGTATATGGAAATTTTGTGCTCTCAGTTTGGATGGTTTACTTTTTATCCTATCAGCTGTCAATTCAGCCCAAAGCTGCTGAGGGGAAACAGGAGGTATGACTATACCAAAGGGAAAATTTAATTTAGACAATGTTTCATCAATAATAATAATAAAAATAATAATAATAATAATAATAAAAATAATAATAATAACAACAATAATAACAATAACAATAACAATAATAGTAATATGAAAAGGGTACAGTTACTTCTAGACTGTGGTTTGAGTTGATGTTTTTTGATATGGTTTTGGAAAGCAACACCTATAATGTATTTGAATTGTAGTAACCACTGAAAAAATTGGGACTCTGGAAGAAGAAAGATTTTGGATAAAGAAAGCAACAGCTTTATTATTGTCCACGGCAGAGGTTCAATCAGTCTTCCATGTCCTGGATCTGATTCTCCATTTGATGCCATATTATGAGGCAAAAATAAAGAGAATCCAGTGATAACTGAGCATTTTCAGAGCTAAGAAACTGTTTCTCTTGCTCCATGGAAAGGAATATTATTGCTAAAACTGAGGTAATGTTCGAAGACAATTTGATAAATCCCAGTGACTTTGCGAGTGTGAAGGTTTTTGCCATGGTAGAACACATGGAGGGTTGATGAGATCTTTATTGGACGGATACATAATTAAACTTTCAGCTCATCTTTAGCCATGCCAAGTAAATTCATAAACCAGAACTACACATTCTGCTCTCTGCATATGCTGCATATGCTGCAGGACGGCTACTGGGGCAATGGTTTGGGGATGAGAAGTCTGAAAAGCAAAATTACAGCTGAAGAGCTCTCACAGCTCAGCATTTTCCAGGATAAAAGATGAAATTCTGTATCTCACAGATAAACTAACCTTTCTCACCATTTTGGAGGCCCAAGGCTCCATATGGTCTTACAGACTTGCAAATCTTGTTATAATGACAAAACGGAATGTTCTCTGTCCTGTTCCTCAGACCACCATCACATATGGGCTGGTTCAGAGGAGAAACCATGAATTATTCATCTGGCAGATTTTTTAAACTGCCATGTGTGTTTGAAGCTGTTGGAAAGTCTGAAGTGGCATAAGTGGCTTCACAGGAGATGGATTGGGAGGCAGAATGTAAGCAAAGCTGCCCAAATTATGTGATGAATATAATTTCTTGCTAGTTGTGGATTTGTTGTGTAATTTTCACCAGAACTGGCAGAAAATCAGGAGGAAAACTGGTTACTGTGAATCATCATCTAGTCAAGAAAAGCAAATTCAAAGCCTCTCCTGCAATCCCAGTGTCCTGATAGAAGTGTGGAATGCAGAAGAACTGAAATTCTACTTGAGTATCTGGGCTTACTTACTACAAAAAAATCCCTAAAACAAACGAAAAAAAAACCATAAAAATAAACCCAAGAAACGAAGGAGTGAATTTAGCAAAATCTTCTGTCTTGTTCTCAAGAGGATCAACCCAGTAAGGAGCAGCATAATTAAGTCTCACACTGAAACCTGAGTGTTCACTGGCTCCCAGGTTTGATACAGAGCAAGGACATCTCGCACGATCACATTTCTGTAGCTCCAGCCAGTGCAGCCAAGGCCAGAATTTAATATTTCATTGCTGATGAAGACAATAAAGGACACTGAGATACAAAGGGCCTCGAGTCCAAAGCGTTCATCAGTATGTTTTAAATTTCACTTCACATCTGGTTCAGATTGTTGAAATAATGCAGAGTAAAATGCCACTTGTTCTTCCAGTTTCGGCTTCTGGGCAACCACGGAATCACAGGATTATTAAACACTTACATAAATTCTTATTGCAAAGGCTCACCCTCCTGTGTAGGAGTGCAGCTTTCCTGGAAAAGTTTGCAGAACACACAAAGAATAGAGAGAGAAGGTTCCTCTGTAGGTTATTACTCAATACAGCACTTGAGATTCAGTTTTTTATTCTGAACAATGTGCAAGGCTTACTGCAGGACCATTTTTTTGTTTTACCCAACGGGGGGAACACCAGTAGTCACGTCCCAACACTTTTTACAGGAAATGATACGTGAACTCCCTTAATTTTACAATTTAGAAGAGGAAATTGGTTCCATTAATTTGCAAGACACCAAAGCATTTTATACCCAGTCTTGAAGGGGCTTTTTACCTTTTAGATTCCAGGCTTTCATGTGACCTTTCCATGAACATGAACCACTCCTGCTCTTTCTGAATTATTAAACTTGCAAAACAGGACATGTTCCAGGAAAAGGAAAATGCCAATTTGGGTTTGAGACCTGACTTTTAAAAAAAAAAGAAAGGAAAAAAAAAAAAGTCCTCTCTCATTGAGTAAGTAGAATTAAGAAAATGGAAAAACAATACTTTTTTGTAATTTTTACTGCTGTTAGGTGCTTCCAGATCAACTCACATTATCTCTTTACCATAGTCTTGCTAATACAGTCTATGAATAAAGAGTGTTTTAAAATGCTTTACTAAATATATTAACTTTCTCTTTTTTTAAATTTTATTATTTAAGATTAGGCTAAATCTCTATAGAATGAAAAAGTTGAGTCTTCCCACCTAAACCTTATTTTTCTTTTACTTCTTTATTGCTGTGAAAGAGAATAAAGCTACACATTTCACACTCCAATTGGCAACGATTTTAAAATCCTGCAACAGACATAAAAGCACAAAGCAACAACTGAAAACTTTTTTTGAAAGTCTAAACTGTCAGGGGGTTCTTTTCTCATAAACACTTCACAAAGATGATACAGACAATTTAATTAACGTGGGTGACTGAGGTTATAAAAAAAATCAGCATCAGTTTGTAATCTGCATTGCTCTAAAGTGTGTGAGAGCCTAAGTTTCCTATAAACGACTTCACTTTCATACAATGAACCGTACCCAAGAGGAGCCACTTAAATACAATATGAAGAAGAAGAAGGGAAGGGAATAAATGACACTCCTGCTCGAAAAACACAGCCACAGTTCAGTGCTTTGCTGCTGATATCTATTTATTTTCTACTGGTGAAGCATAAGCAGATCAAGCTTCATCTGTGCACTGGAAATGCTGTGAACTGTCTGCAGAGCTCTGAAAAATTAATTTTCCCATTTATATGAAAGGCCAAAATTCTTTTAACTACTGGTAGTACTGAGACATCTCTGTAAAGAATCTTTTCACACGTACATGACAATGAGGATTCAGTGCGGATTCCCACAGTGACCTGATGAATTAATAGACGGCAATTTTCTCCTACAAGTAGTCAGAAATTTTCTGGAGAATGAATTAGCAAAAAAACTCAAAAAACCCAAACAAACAAACAAATAACAACAACAACTACTCAAAAAGACCCTCAACCAAAGAAAAAAAAAGCCAAAAGAATGATACGAAAAAAAAAAAGAGAGAAATCTTTACTTTGGCAGTAAAGGTTAAACAAAATTATTCTTTCCATTTTATCTGAGGTTGGAGCCAGGTAGGGGTCCATCTCTTCTCCCAGGTAACAAGTGACAAAAGGAAACAGCCTCAAGCTGTGTCAGGGGAGGTTTAGACAGGATATGAGGAAAAATTTTTCAAGGAAGGGGTTGCAAAGCCCTGGAAAACCAGGCTGCCCAGGGCAGAGGTGGAACCACACACCCTGAGAGCCTTCAGAAGACTGCGGGTGTGGCACTTGGGGAAGGGGCTAGGGGTGAGCATGGTGGTCGTGGTGTTGGACTTGATGGTCCAAAAGGTCTTTTGCACCCTTGGTGATTCCATGATTCCGTGGTGTCCTAGGCTGACTGTATGATGCTTTTATCCCCATTTCGTCGGTTTAGCCCAGAAATAAGTTTTGCACCTTTCAGACTGGATCTGAGAACAAAGGGGGTAGAAGGAGAAGCGAGCAATTGAACATCTGAGGCAGTTGTTTTCAAAACACAGAGATAACACCTTCAGCATTCCTGCTCCTGGACTCTGGGTTGTCTGCACGGACAGCGGGAGCCCTCCTTTGGGTTTTTTTTTTTTTGCTTTTTGGTTCTTTTTTTTATTTTTAATTAGCTGAGACCAAAGTTTTTGGGACTGTTCTGCTGTTGCTGGCTCCGGGGACAGCAGGAGCATGGCCCGGGGCCTGCCCCACTGAGCTGCACCGCGGCCGGGACGCCGGGCCCGAGCCCCAGAGAGAGAGACCGAGAGAAACTCGGGC